>MCJB01050142.1:0-136042 GCA_002018475.1 Nicotiana obtusifolia
TGATAAAGGAGGTGAAAATGTTATAGGAACAGACACATCATTGAACTATTAACATCAAAATTCTAACCTTGCTTCCTGATGGAGCATTCTTTTTAGGACGAAAAGTCTTCTGGTTTCTAAAATAATAATCATATTAATGAAAAATTAACCATAATTTATCCAGTAAATACTACATGGAAAGCAACATTATCATGTAATTGGGTTGCTGAGGTGGTTTTGACATTTTGTCGAACACCCAGCGCGCTCGACTTTGCAGCGACCCCTTTTGTTAATGTTGTGGAGATTGCCTCAATGAGAATTTGTTTTGATGGTCGGGAAACAGTATTCTCAACAGCAGGAAATGATTGGCATCGATTTTGAGCCAATTGGTTTACCTGAGCTCGATGTGCGAAACTGCTATGTTCTTCGCAATTCTCGGCAGAATTTGCTGCTTCTTGTTACTCAGCTTCTGTTTGTTTGTTGTTAGGATGTGCGCCTGATGTTTGAGGATCAGAAATTGTACCAGGAACGAACCATGAACATATTGACTCGCTAATGTGACGAACTGCTACAGTGTAGCGTTTTTGTTTTGCTGATTTGGAGCAATTTCGTGTATGTTTTGGGATGATGTTTGGATGGTTGTACGCGCCTTTGGTAGACGAACCTTTGGTATGTTTATTTTGTTCTCCCACAGTGAATAGCTGGGGAGAGGCGTTGGCAGCCATGGCTGCTCAATTTGCCATTTCTATCGCCAGTAGCAGGAGAGAGAAGAAAGCTTTTTATTATTAGCTGCTCAACTAGCTAACTCAATTAAATGAAATAGAAAATACCACAAATATTTAAGGATATGATTGTAAAAAGTATTTTGTATAATTTTAAACCAAACACAAATTTAAATTATACATTGCATAATTAATTTTTAATACAATGAACCAAACACTTGATAAAAAATAATCCCATCACTACAATCCCTGCATTACTAATCCCTGCATTACTTACTTTAGTACCAAACGACCCCTAAGTGTATTGCATATACTAAGTGTATTGTATAGTGTATACAATACATATATATATATATATTTATATATTTATATATCAAGTTATATATATATATTTATGTATTATACAATACACTATACTATTGTATATTATATTGTATAGTATATTATATTGTATAGTGTATTATATATCAAGTGCCGGCGGTAGTCCGCTCGACGGTGATAAGACCTTATCAAGATAGCACCCTTGTCATCAAACAAGAATCAAAATTAAGGGAAATTATTATTTGAACTATGTAAAAATTTAGTATCAAGATTAATAGCTGTATGGTAATCTTTTACCTAAGCATGAGGCCTGTCTATAAATTAAATACTACGGGATCTTGAGATCATGTGTACAGGATACTTTTTTAGGGGCTCCCCGGGATTGCAACAACCCTTAAAACAACCAATAACGGGCTTCTCAACCGGGCAACTGTACGCAGCCACTAAGACAAATCCAAGATCTATAGTACTTAATTATGACTGTACCGCCATCTCAGAACCAAGCCATCAATTTTAATACTAAACCTTTAAAGTTCATATAATAAAATCTCTTGATTTTAATAGAGTCTAGTTCATCTTTATGAATATTTAAACATTATAGCACTCAACATAGATAGATATCTAGCCGGCTATAAGCACGACCATCGGAATAGTCAAATAAATTTTAGAAAAAAAGAAAATAAAGTACCTTGAACACCGCCTTGTGCCCAAAATGGACTGTTTTTCTTCTTCTTTATACAAAGGTTAAATTCTTTACAAACTTTTACAAGCCTAGAAACTAGAGGAAACAAGGCTGAAGAGAGAAAACAAGAAAAATAAAATTTTTTCGTTCTGCCTAATAGTGAAGCAGAAGCGTCTTTAAATAGAAAAAATTTGTACAGTAATTACTGTTCACACATCTGTGAACAGTGACAGTTTCTACTGTTCACACATCAGTGAACAGTGACAGCGATTAGTGACCATTGGGTCCTACCGATATTAATTTTTCGGCATTTTTCCCTGTAGTATCAGCATTCTTTTGACGAAATCTTCGTCCTCTTTGTCTTCTTTTTGTTGCTGAATTGTTTTTTCAGCATCTTCGATTACTGTATCAGTATCAACTTCTTCTTCTGGTTGAGAATCTTCATATAAAGATTGGGTAGCATTGCTTGTCATAGATGTATCATATTTTTCTGATCGTTGGGCAATTTGCTCAATTATGCCTTGTTTAACTTGCTGCAAATATGCTTCAACCTTTTCATCTGTGTCTCCTCCTGGTTGATACAATATCTTTCTGGCTATATGCTTTAATGGACTGTCGTCAATTGTTACAGTCTTGGGCTTGGAAGTATATTCTTCAATGCTATGAATTAATTTGTCCATAGTATCTTGTCCATATAATAACTTGGTTTCTGGGTTTTGCTTTAACATTGTTTCCCAAAAATTATTATAATAGGTCCGATAGATACATGGTATCTGCTCTTCGGTATATCCGAATTCTGGAATCCATTTATGTATCCATGGTACTGAAAATTCCATGAAGAAATATATTTGCCCAATATTTTCGGGCCAGTTCACATGATCTCTGTGATATAAGGAATCTAAGTCGGGGGAAACCAATACCCATCTGTCATATAACTCCTTGAGCTGTTTTGGAAGAATATCAACTGTTGGTCCATGATAAGTCCACCAGTGTAGAAACCAATTTGGAATATTTTTGGAGAAATTTTTGTGACATACTTTTATAAATCAAGTATGTTTCTGTTTAGGATTATTATAAAAAAGAGTAGTATTAAAAGCCTGGACATAGTCCCAATAAGTATAACTTGCTTTTATTCCTGTATCAAGAGTAACTTGTCTTTCCCTCATAGTGGAGAGTCCCCATTCTTCTGCGGATATAATCCTTTTTATAATAAATTTCGAGAAGTTTATTACTTGCTCATTTCTAGAATCCTGAAAGTCAGTTATCTCTACACTTTCAGTTTCTTTCAATATCTTCTCGTAATATGAACGAGTCTTGTATGACTGCCCTGGAAAATATAAGTTGTCAGAGAGATATCTTCGAAGTAATTCCCTTGGTTCTGACTTTCTATCAATGTCAGAATCTTCAATAAGAAGTATAATTTCCTTTTTCGGTAATTTTTCATAGTTCTTGCTATCATAAGAACTTTCCATAGCAGCACTTGCATATGTATCACTTTGCAAGTTGGACTGATTTTGCAGTTGTATGTACTGTTGTAAAGTTTCATATAAAGGACTATCTTTTGGAATATCTTCCAAATTAATTAATCCAGATGATGATGTTCTGGAGGATGAAGCTTCATTCACAAGAGTTCTATTTCCCATTCTTATAACTGGGTTATTTTTGGAAGTTGTATAACTACTTCCTTGGCCGATATTTCGGCTTTGATTTTGATTTCTTCCTCTTCCTCTTCCCCTATTAGAGGAAGACTGTGAGGGCCATACTGGCCTCATCCTGCATAAATAAAATTGGTCAAGGTCAAGATTCATTTAAATATTCTCGAGTAAGAAAGTCAGGTAAAGAATTATCAATTCCTTTTTTATATTCAATATCCAAAATCAAATGGAGCTAATTGAGCTTGCCACCTTGCAAAAATTAATTTTGAAGCATCATTTTTGAAATCTTTATTAAACATAAATTTAACTGCTTGAGCATCTGTTCTAATAAAAAATCTTTGATTATATAAATCATCTTGAAATTTAAGAACACATTTAACAATTGTCAGCATTTCATGGGCTATGGTTGCATACTTCTTTTGGGCCGAAGTCCATTTTCCCGAATAATATCTGATAAGATATTCTTTCTTATCATTCGGATTTACCTGTTTCAGATTACCTCCAAATCCGATATCGGAAACATCTGTTTCTATAATCTTTTGCCATAAAGGATTAGCAAGAGTTAAAGAGGGTAAAGAAATAACTTTCTTTTTAATAGATTTAACTATATTAGTGTGCTCATCAGTCCAGGGTGATTTATAACCCTTTTTGAGCCTTTCATAGAGAGGTGCCAAGTCCTTAGACAGATCCTTTATAAAAGGAGAAATATAATTTAAGCTTCCTAAGAACCTCTGTAATTGAGTTCTATCAGTAATAATGTCAGGAAATTTAGAGGCAAATTCTATTGCATGTTGAATGGAAGCTATCTTTCCCTGACAAATAAAATGACCAAGAAATCTAAACTCATTTTTGATTTAGATATAACCAAACCATTTTGTATAACAATTTTCTTGAAAATATCAAGATGCTTGTAATGCAATTCTAATGTTTTAGAATAAACGAGAATGTCATCAATAATGAAATCCAAATAAGGATTAAAAATATCATTCATAATTTTTTGAAATTCAGAAGGAGCATTCTTTAAACCAAATGGCATAACATTCCATTCATATTGTCCAAACGGAACATTAAAAGCAGTTCTATAAGTATGCTCTTTAAACAATTGTATCTGCCAATAACCAGATTTTAAATCGAATTTTGAAAAGATATTTGCGTCATATAATCTTGAGAGCAAAATCTTTTTTGTTTGGGATCGGATATCTGATCCATTTTAAAACTTTGTTTAAAGGTTTATAATTGATTATTAATCTTGGTATTCCACGCTCTTTTTCTGCAGCATTATTCACATAAAAAGCCGTACAAGACCATGGAGATTTAGAAGGTTTAATCAAATTCTTTTGCAAAAGTGTATCAATTTATTTTTTGCAAAATTCTACCAATTCAGAATTCATCTGGCAGGGGCGAGATTTAGTAGGAATATTTTCCTCTAAAAAAGTTTCTTCATATGGAAGAGAAACAACATGCTTTTTCCTGTCCCAAAAAGCACCAGGATGATAAGCACAAATAGAGATTGCAAATTGTTCAGAAATAAGTTTAACCTTTTCTTGAACTTTTGCAGTTTTCAAAGTTTCCTCTATAGACATGCTATAAATTTCATGTTTTAGAGAATTCATATGAAAATTTTTCTATCAATTAATGAGTTAATATTACGAGCAAGAGGTTCGGTTATAAACTGAAATGAAATCTTTTTTCCCATATTAGTAGCATCAAATCCATTGCTATCTACATGAATAAAAGGGTAGATTGCTTGAGTAAAAGGAGTTCCTAATATAATAGGAGGAAACATTTTATCTTTAACAAGAATAAAGAAATGAGGAATGCACATCTTTTGTTTGCAAACATAAGCATTGGGCAATTTATAATCTATTTTCATTTTGTCACCAGAGGCCGAACTAACTTTATGAGAAGTTTTTTGAAAATATCTAGAAGGAATTATTCCTTCTTGAATGCAACTAATATCAGCACCACTGTCAATGAGAGCAGTTTCAGTAGTCGAGAAATTGTTATCAACTAAAATAGTACACTTAACATACCATTTATGAGAGGTGACTATTTGCATCATTCCTAGAAATAAGTCATGATTAGGATCAGGAATAACCTTTTTGGAAAATTCAGTAATTTCCTTATAATCATTATTTTCAGGCAACATAACACCCTTTTTCTTATCATCAGTTAAAGCATTTTTCTCAACTTGTTCTATTCTATGATCTAAAATCATTTGATTTTGTTTAAGAGATTTAATCTCATTTTTCAATTTTTCTACTTCAATTTTTAAATCATCCAAGGAAGACGTATAACTAGGAAGATTCATATTTTGTGGGGAATTCTTTTGTAAAAGTCTTTTTTGAACTTCCGCCATAGAATATGAAACTTCTTCTAGTATATCTTTTTTCTTAATAGGCTTATCAGCCGATTGAGAAGTAGAAGTAAAGGCCACATTTATAATTTTTTCTCTCAAAATAGGGTCTGAGATTTCTTTTAAAAGTTGTAAAATATTATCAGAAGTAAAAGGCTTTATTTCAAAATTATTTTGAAATTGTGATTGGAGTTTATAAACATCCAAATTTTCGAAATTACAAGCACCTTCACAATTATCACAAGAATCATTATCAGATAAGTCTAATAATTTGATAGAGTCTTCAGAAGTAACAGATGAAGAACTATCACTATTATAATCATCGGACGAAGTTTCTGCCATAATTTGCAAAAACTTTTCTTTGGATTTTTCATCCATTTCAAGAGTGAGTGCTTTAACTGATGCAGTCGGAATATCTTATCAGACGACTTATCATTGTCGTCTCTGACTATATTCTTTGGATCAACTTTTATACGATCAACACGCTTACTTCCTGCGTCAGTAGTAGGAATCGTGTGCAGTGATGCAGCTATGTTTAACCTAGCTGGACCATATATAGGCTCTATAGGAGCAATATAAGAATGAGATGAAGGTAATGATAACCTTCTATTATCAGAAAAGAATGTCTATAAGGTATTAAGGACTTATTTTCCTCAAACTGAATACATATTCTTCCTTCAGGAGTTTGGCTAACATGTGAATAATCATGATTAGTAATATCATTAGATTGCTGACTCTGAGATATAACCGAGTCTAAAATCCATGTGGAAGGAAAATTAATTTCATTTCACCCAATAAGTCTCCTAGTGGTGACTTTAGATTTTGCAAAATTGGTTTCAAATACCACAATTTCATTTGACGTATCTGTCAATTTACATCTAGGAGTCAAAGTAGACAAGAACTTATAATAAATTCGATAAGATAAATATATAAGTTCAGATCCAGGAGCATAATTATAACCATGAGTTTTAACATATATATATATAATATATATATATATATATATAGGCGTATAAATATTTATAAATTCATCTGCTAAAGTGACCAAAAAAGCGACCAACCTTGGTCGCTATGTTGGATCTAATTTTTAAAAATTAAGCGACCATCTTCGGTCGCTAAGTTGGTCGCTTTTGTTTTATTCCAGTGACCAAAACGGGCAGCAGGTCTTATTTTCCCCCAAAATCCCCAAATTTCCCAAACACTAGAAGAACCCTAAACGCTGTCCCCGCCGCGCCATCGTCGGTCTCTTATCGTCGCCGCCGGTCACGTTGCTGCTCCGCTAGTGCTCGTCCGCCTCTCTCTCTCCTTCTCCACACACATATTATCAAGGTGTGTATATTCTTCTCCACACACATTTGTTTATTTAAGCAAATATTACATAGTTAATTGAATGATACATTCACTATTTTTGTTCAACATTACAAACAACTGGACATTGTTTACGGCAAGCCAATAATCTAGCTAGCTCTTTCGATGGTGTTTCTTCGTTCTGTGACTGGACGATGCTTATGAAATTCTAGATTAGAAATTACAACAATAAAAATTAAATTGATCATCTCTTTTGTATTTCTTCTTCCCACAGAACTTAAATAATTAGCTAAAGTAAATTAAATTAAACGAATATATATACTCTTGACCTTACGGTGGCGATTCAAATGGTGTTTTATGTGTATTAATGTCAAGTTAATATTTTTAAGAGGTCTATTTCTAAGGATTAAGAACTTTCAAGTTTGCTTCCTAGAGTTTATTTAATTAACTAAGTGTAGAGTTTTTAGGGGAATAGTTTGCCTGAAACAGGCTACATTGATATCCATGGAGTTTCTATACTAATAGTTTCTTTCTGCTAAATATCTTACTTTCTCTGTGCTTTCTGTGACAGTTGGTGATACGGTATTACTGAATTGTCTATTCTGAGCATAAGGTCAGTTAACATTTCAACCTTGTTGAGCAGCACTGCAATTTTCCAACGGGAAGAGGGATAAATGCCTTTAATTGAATTCTTTCCGCAATACACAGTAATAAATTTTATATAGAATTTTCAAATTATCTAAATAAGTAAAAATATAAGAAGTATCTGACTAATTGTTCTAATGTACTACTTAGAAGTAAAATAAACAAAGAATTTACTAAAACAATAAATAAGTAAAATATAAGAAGTATCTGACTAATTGTTCTAATGTACTACTTAGAAGTAAAATAAACAAAGAATTTACTAAAACAATAAATAAGTAAAAATATAAGAGCTATCTGACTAATTGTTCTAATGTACTAATTGTTATAAATTGAATGTTTAGTTTATAAATTTCCTCTTGTTTTATTTGTATAGATGGAACATCGTACCTGGATGTACAATAGGAATTATCCTAATCGACGGGGATTGAGGGAGGATTTTGTAGAAAGGGTGAATGACTTTATTAGACATGCAATGTCACTTCCACCCTACCTACAAGATGGAATAATTAGGTGCCCTTGTGTTAAGTGCGACTGTATGAAGTTTGAAAAACCGAATGAAGTTAAGGTTCATCTTTATAGAAAGGGGTTTATAAAAAATTACTTTGTGTGGACTTATCATGGAGAGATCGATGGTAGAGATGGGATATTTCATAATCTAGTTGTGGGTGAAAGTAGTAGGTCGGTGGATAATACAAATAGGGAATCTGGAATTCGTTATATGGTTTCGGATGCTTTTGGGATGCACTTTAGGGGTGATTCTAATGAAATTATTGAACAAACTCCTAATGATGAGGCAAAACGTTTTTTTGATCAGTTAGAGGAAGCTAGTCGTCCACTACGCGACGGAAGTCCGCACTCTAAGTTGTCTGTTGCAGTTAGATTACTAAGTATGAAATCTGACTGGAATATTTCTCAAGGAGCCATGGACTCTTTCATCGACTTTATGTGCGAGCTAGTTGACCGTGATGTCGACTTACCTCTTGATTTTTATAAGGCAAAGAGGTTGGTTTCTAAGTTAGGACTTTCGGCAAAGAGAATTGATTGTTGTGAAGCTGGTTGCATGTTATACTATAAAGATGATGCTGGTCTAGATAGTTGTAAATTCTGCGGAAAGCCTCGTTTCAAGAGGCTTTCCAGCGGGAAGATGGTCGCTATCAAGTCGATGTATTATTTACCTCTTATACCTAGGTTGAAGAGGTTATATGCGTCGATGAGCTCCGCTCCTCATATGAGATGACACTTTGAAAATAGAAGACCACCGGGTGTTATGTGTCATCCTTCTGATGGAGAAGCTTGGAAGCACTTTGATAGGACGTATCCGGATTATGCTAGTGAACCGAGGAATGTTCGGTTGGATTTGTGTGCTGATGGCTTCACCCCATTTTCTGTTTCTGCAACACCCTATTCATGCTGGCCTGTGTTTGTTACACCATATAATCTACCACCGGAGTTGTGCATGACTAGTCCATACATATTCTTGAACTGTATTATCCCTGGTCCACGTAATCCAAAAAGCTTATTTGATGTATATTTGCAACCACTGATTTACGAGCTAAAACAGTTGTGGTATGATGGTGTTGAAACATATGACGTATCAACCAAACAGAATTTCAATTTGCGTGCCAATTTAATGTGGACAATTAATGATTTTTCTACATATGGAATGTTGTCTGAGTGGATGACTGCTGGGAAGCTAGCTTGTCCATACTGCATGGAAAATAGTAAAGCATTCACTTTGAAATATGGCCGAATGCAATCATGATTTGATTGTCATCGTCAGTTCTTGCCTCCTGATCATGAGTTTAGAAGGATGAAAAATGCATTCACAAAGAATAAAATTGAATGTGATTTTCCACCTCCGATACTTTCAGGAGAGAAAATTTGGGAGAGGGTCCAGAGCTTCAGTAACTCCACCTTATAGATTCCCAGGATACGGTGTTACTCATAATTGGACGAAAAGGAGCATATTTTGGGATCTGCCTTATTGGAAGGATATTCTTCTCTGTCACAACCTTGATGTCATGCACATTGAGAAGAACTATTTTGATAATCTGTTCAACACAGTGATGGATGTTAAAGGTAAGACCAAGGATAATGCAAAGGCTAGAATGGACTTGCAAGAATATTGCAGGCGGCCTGAACTACACTTGCAAACATTACAGAATGGTAAGGTGTTCAAACCCAAAGCAAGTTATACATTCACTTTGGATGAACGACGGAAAATTTGTGATTGGGTTACAAAACTGAAGATGCCTGAGGGTTATGCTTCGAATTTTGGGCGCAAAGTTGATATGGAGGCGGGGAAGTTGAGTCATTTGAAAAGTCATGACTGTCATGTCTTCATGGAGACCTTACTGCCTATTGCACTTAGTGGTTTGCCTGAAAGAATCTAGAAACCCATCACAGAGATCAGTTTGTTCTTCAAAGACATGTGTTCTTCCACGTTAAGGGAAGAAAACCTACTGCAGATGGACCAGAACATTTGTGTCACCTCTTCTAAGCTGGAAAGGATATTTCCATGTGGGTTTTTTGATGTGATGGAACATCTTCCAATCCACCTTGTACACGAGGCACGACTTGGAGGGCCCGTTCAATGCAGATGGATGTATCCATTTGAGAGGTAATATTATATTTTTTACTCCTAATTTTCTGTTTTATTTTAATGTTCTTGGCTAACCTGAAATTATGATAGGACAATCGGCAAATGCAAACAATTCGTTAGGCAGAGGAACAGGGTTGAAGGATCTATATGCGAAGCATATCTTGCAAAGGAGACTGCCCATTTTTGCTCTTATTATTTTGAGAGTAATGTGGCATGTGCTAGGAATAGGCCCAACAGGCACACAGTCGACCTTATGAATGATCCGTCATACCCGCCTATGTCCATATTCAATCAACCAGGCCGATGTTCTAAAGATGTTAGAAAGAGGAGTTTGAGCGATGTGGAGTTCAAGTCAGCTACACTTCACGTGTTGCTAAATTGTCCAGAAGTCGTACCATTTCTCAAGTAAGTATTGATTTAGTAGTTATCAAAATATAACAATTACTGTGACTGCATCTCAATGCAACTACTAAAAATGTTTGATGTGTCACAGTCACTTCGTCAGTCAATTTGGCCATGATGCTGTATATACAAGATTTGATACTTGGTTCAAACAATTTGTAAGTTTCTCCTTAAAATATTCTAACACTACGTAAGTAAACAATGTTTGAAAGTTATGCTGACATATGAATTTTTTTTAACAATATGTAGGTAAATGATCCAAATAATGGTGTAAACCAATTTTTGAAAGATATATCTTGGGGACCTGGGGTTATGGTTAGAACAATGTCTAAGTACGTTGTGAATGGCTATAAGTTCCATACTGAGGATTGTTCAAAAAATAAAAATAGCAACAAATGGGGTGTGGGTTCAAGGTGCTGATGGCAACCAAGATGGAGGTATTGATTACTATGGTGTGATCAAAGAAATAATTGAACTAGAATATACAGGTTGGCCATACAAGAAATTGATACTCTTTAGATGTAAGTGGTTTGACCCACACTCAACAAGAGGTACTAGAGTCCACAATCAGTACAACCTAATTGAGGTTAATCATAAGAGGGAGTATGATCGCTATGATCCTTTCATAATTGCACATAATGTTAGACAAGTGTATTATGCTCCTTATCCGTTGCGGCGGAATAAGTCTGATTGGTGGGTTGTTATCAAAACCAAGCCTGTGGGTAGGGTGGAAGTTGAAAATGTGTTAGATGTTGCATATCAAAACGAAATCTCCACTATTGACCAAATAGTGGACGGAGTTTTAGAAGATGATTTGGAACATCGTGAACAAATACTGGAAGAAGTTGATATTTCCGAAGTAAGAATTACAGAATACGAGGAAGAAGTATCAACTGATGAAGCTCAAACTACCGAGGAAGAAGAATTCTTGGACGAGGAACTATACGACGATGAGCTTTAAACAGTTGGTTTCTTTAACAACTCTCGTTTATAGCTATATATTTTATTTATATATTTCAATCTAAATATGTATTATATTATGCAGATGACAGGTAAAGGTCGAGGTCGAGAAAAGAGTAAGAAACAAAGGAGTAGGGTAGAAGATTACACTCCAATTAGTCCTGCCGTTCCAGAGTTGCAGATGCCTACGTATCTTCCTCCACCCCGGGGCTATTCTGAGCTGCCCCAGCATCACCAGCCCTACACATTCGTGCAAATACCGGGTCTTCCGTCACAGGGACCTTGGACTGTACGTCCGACGTACAGTCCACCTACTGCACATCCACGTGGATCTCAGCCATCTTCATCGCATGGACCGCATCGGTCCATGTCACATCCACATGGAGCGCATTCATCATCGCCGCAGCCACTAGGGTCACAGCCACTGGCGTTGCTGCCACTCGGGTCGCAGCCACTCGGGTCACAGCAATCAGTGACATGTCCCATTGCGGCACATACAGCTGCGTCGCAGTGCTCGCAGCCATCTTCGTCGGGGAATCCATCTACTACAGGCATTCCCCTGCGGGATCCTACCTCTGACCCCCCCACACCGTCCACACATGCCCCTGCTGATGATGACGAGGAGGTGCATCGGGATGAGTATGGCAGGATCATTATAGTCCCTGAGGGTGACGGGTAAGAGTTATTTGTTATTTTTAACGTTTATTGTTTTCTACGGTTTTACTAAGCTATTAATGTGTCTTTTTTTTTTAATTACATTAAAGGTTTAACCCTTGTAATGTTACAACGAGGATAATCACCCAAGCAACTCGAAAGCTATATGATAGCCCTTATGCGTCTTGGAGTGAATTTCCATTCACGCTTAAGGAGGCAATTTTCAATGAATTTAAGGTACAAATGTTCTTTCAAGCAGTACAATTATTTATATTTATGATATTTCCATCTAAATACTATGATATTTCCATCTAAACACTTAACTTCTCAAATACAGAGCAAGTGTGTGTGGGAACACCGCTATAATGTGGAGGTGGCTGCTAACTTCAATCTCAAGGCACGCAAGCGGTTGTCCCATTGCTTTTCCAAAGCTAGAAGGACGAACACGAAGCCCTCCTGGATGCAAGATGGTTTTTGGATTCATCTGCAAAGGCAATGGGTAACCACAGATTTCCTAAAGAAGTGCGAGCAAGGAAAGAAAGCTCGTGCTTCGGAGACGGGATGCTCTCTGCACACTGGAGGTGCGACCAGCCTCGGTTCAATAAAGAGGAAAATGGTACGTAATTGCTTAATTTAATTTTAATTTTCAACGTCTAATCTGTTTATTAACTAAAATTTATGACTTTTCAGGAGAAGAAGTTAGGCCGTCCGATTAGGCAGGATGAGTTATTCAAGCATACTCATACTGTCAAGAAGAAGAAAGATTCGGACGAAGAAAGGTGGGTCGAGGACCGAGCCTCGGCTGTACATGTAAGTTTTCAATTTTTATTAAGTACTTTGATTTAGTTTTATATAACTTTTGAATACTAATCTAATTTTTCTTATAGAGTCGCTTCACAGCTGAGTTGGAAGAGTTTGTACGCAGCCAGCCACCATCTTCAGCGGGCGAAACAATCCAACCGTCAGACGAGGATGCTGAGAGACTATGGACGCAGGCGGCTGGCGGTCCAAAAGGGGGGAAGGTATACGGGCTTCCCGCTAAGCAATTCCACCGCTATAGGTGTGGAATGCAAGGAATAGGCACTTCCTCGTAAGCGGAGTCGCTTGATAGGGATAGCCTCTCCTCTATGTGGGACCATGTAGCAAAGCTCACATCCGAGCTAGAAGCTGCCAAGGAAAGAGAGAGGAAGAGAGAAGAAAGAGAGAAGGAGAGAGAAAAACTTAGAGATGAGCAGTATGCTGCTCTACAAGAGCAGCTCAAATCTCTCTTGGCTTCTGGCTCTTTTCCGATTCCCCAGTCACGTGAATCATCGCCGGGTGGTCAGCTTGATGATGACACTTCATCCGGCGATGCCATGTAAACATTAGTAGACGTTAAATTGTATTAATAGTTTATATAATGTATATAAGTTGATTTGAACTTTATAGTTTGTTATTGTTTAATGTCGCTGTTTAATGATGTTGTTTATTGTTGTTGTTATTCTCGTTGTTGTTTGTTGTCGTTGTTGTTGTGGTTGTTGTTGTTTTCATGGCATAAAATGCTTATTTTAGAAATTTGGTAAATCTGGCAGGTGGTGTAGCTGCCAAAACAGGCAGTTTCTAAAAAAAATGAACCGAAAATAGCGACCATCTTTGGTCTCCAGTTGGTCGCTATTTTGCTGGAAAAAAAATTGAATCTGCAAATTAGCGACCGACTTTGGTCGCTATTTGGTCACAAATAGCGACCAAAGTTGGTCGCTAATAAAAAATACAGAAAATAAAAATCAGCAGTAGCGACCAACTTTGGTCGCTAACTGCTGATTTTTATTTTCTGTATTTTTGGTTTGGCGACCAACTTTGGTCGCTAAGTGGTGAATTTTAAAAAAATTATAATTAATTTGGTGACCAATTTCGGTCGCTATTTAGCAAATTAAATTAATTTAAAATAAACAGAAGTGACCAACTTTGGTCGCTAATTGGCGACCAAAGTTGGTCTCTACATGATTTTCCGGAAATTTGGTTCTTTTGTGTTGGAGACCAATGTTGGTCGCCAATTAGCGACCAACTTTGGTCGCTAGCTGTTAGTGACAACTTAAATGCTGACCAGACCATTGTGGTCGCTTTTGGCAAATGGTGACTAACTTTGGTCGTTTTTTTCGGTCGCTTTTCACCTGATTTTTAGTTGCTTTAAACCACGATTAGCTCATCGATAGTAGAATATTAGACTATTGAAATTAGCTTTGCTAATAGACTACAACTTTATTTATACGAAAATTAATTTACAACTAAAGCACCCGCGCTCTTGTAATCACAACTAAAGCTTTGTTTTAGAATTTCTCTCGGTTTGCGTCTTATTATCATAAGACTGATTAGCAGACAACTTGTTCTAAAGCATCCGATGTTAAGAACAAATTAGATAGCCCCTTGGAAGACATGGGTGTGAAATTAGCAAATTTTGTTTTGTATGGGACATGGATATATGTAACGATCCGGTCGGTATTTTTGAGAGTTGCAGCCCCGTTTCCTCATTTACTGTTCATTTTGTACTTTATAGCTGTTATGTGACTTGCCGGGGTAGTCGGTTCGGTTCTAGAGGGATTTCGGAATGAAATGAGACACTTAGTCTCAAGGTTGAAGCTTAAGTTGAAATGGTTGACCGGATGTTAGACTTATGTGTAAACAACTCCGGAATGGAGTTTCGATGATTCCTTTAGCTCCGTTGGATAATTTTGGACTTAGGGGCGTGTCCGGATTATAATTTGGAGGTCCGTAGTGCAATTAGGCTTGAAATGGCAAAAATTGGATTTTTGAAAAGTTTGACCGAGAGTGGACTTTTTGATATCGGGGTTGGATTTCGATTCCGGAAGTTGGAGCAGGTCCATAATGTCAAATTGACTTGCATGCAAAATTTCGGGTCAATCGGACGTGATTTGATAGGTTTCGGCGTCATTTGTAGAAGCTGAAATTACATAATTTCAATAGGCTTGAATTGGGGTGCGATTTGTGTTTTTGATGTTGTTTAAGGTTATTTGAGGGCTCGAGTACGTTCGTATTGTAATTTAGACTTGTTGGTATGTTTGGTTGAGGCTTAGGGGGCCTCGGGTTGATTTCAGAATGGTTTTTAGATCGAAGTTTGAGTTTAAAAGACTACTGAAGCTGGGACTCTGCTGGTGTAACCGCACCTGCGGAGCTTTGATCGCAGGTGCGAGCTGTGTTGCATAGATACGACATTTGGAGGGGAGTGTGCAGTGGTCGCAGGTGCGAGAGAATTACCGCATCTGCGTGACCATAGATGTGACAGTGGGAGCGCAGAAGCGAAAATGGAAATAGGAGCTGGGTCTGCAGAAATGGCTTGGTGGCTCGCAGAAGTGAGTCCGCAGGAGCGGAGAAAGCCGCAGAAGCGAGAATGCTGAGCAGATTAATTAAAAACGAGGGTTCGCGATTTTTCTTCATTTTAAATATTTCAAGCTCGGGTTTGGCCGATTCTTGAGAGGATTTTCGAGGGGTTTCTTGAGATAAGTCCCTTGTGCTCATTTTTGATCAATAATCTTATTTTTTCCATTGAATTTCCCACCTAGTTTGTGTGTATTTAAGATGGAATTAGGGAGTTTGAGGCAAGGGAATTGGAGAGTTTGATTTGGGGATTTGAGTGACGATTTGGAGTCGGATTTTGATAATTTTGGTATGGTTGGACTCGTGGATGAATGGGCTTTTGGGTTTTGTGACTTTTATCAAATTTCGAGACGTGGGATGAGGGGCCAGCTTTTGATAATAACTTAGTATTTTTCTTCTGGAATTGATTCCTTTAGCCCGTGTTGATTATATCAAATTGTTTATGGCTAGATTCGAGGCATTCAGAGGTTGTTTCGCAAGGAAGGGTATGTTGGAGTAGAGATTTGCTCAGATTGAGGTAAGTAACAGTTCTAAATTTGGTTCTGGGGGTACGAAACCCCGTATTATGTGAAAAGTGTTTGGTTTGAGGTGATGCACATGCTAGGTGACGGGCGTGTGGGTGTGCACCGTAAGAATTGTGACTTGGTTAATTCCATGGAACTGTATAGTTGAATAATCTGTTGTTATCCGTACATTCTCCACGTATTAGAGAAATTGAACTGCAAATCCTGTTAGAAATCATGTTTAGACCATGTGTTGACACTGTAGGGACCCACAGAGGTCGTGTACATGTTTAATTATCTGCTAAATTATTATTTTGTACTCAGTCACAGTTTTATTGGCATATCATATCTCAGTCTCTATTGTTCCTTGTTGATACATTATATCACTTCTGTTTGGGCTAATTTTCATGATTTCTGAGAGCCCGAGAGACTGGAGAGGTTGATGACTGAGTGAGGCCGAGGGCCTGATTGTGAGGATAATTATAGGATTGGGTTGCACCTCACAACATGTTTCATTCATTTATGCCATGATTGGCTTGTTATAGCACTTGGGCTGAAGGAGCCCCTCCGGAGTATGTATACCCCTCTCCCAAGTGAGCGCAAATACCTATTGAGTGCGAGTGCCGAGTGCCGAGTGCCGAGTGCTGAGCGATTGAGAGGAATGAGTGACTATGAGGAATGAGTGATTGTGAGGAATGAGTGATTGGGAGGACTGAGTGACTGTTGCTCTGAGAGGATGCATTTGACTTTCATTTTTGTTGCACTTCAGCTGTCATATATCACCATCTTGTAATTTCTGAGAGATAATATATTTTGTTTCACTTGAACTTGACATGGATTAACTGTTATGGCCTAAATTGTCGAACTTGAACGCATGCCTACTTCCTATGTTGAAATTACTGTAATTGAACTATAACTGTGAAGCTCGTCACTACTTTCAGTCTTTTATTTAGTCTTGTTACTTACTGAGTTGGTTGTACTCACGCTACACCCTGCACTTCGTGTGCCGATCCAGGTGTTTCCAGATATGGTAGGTGTTGATTCCTTTGCGCAGTTGATCGTTTGGGATTTCAAGGTTGCTGCCCGGCATTTCGTAGACCTTGTCTCTCCTTCCCTATCTTTCCGCTTTATGTATTTAGTTTTTGATTATTATAAACAGTACTCCCAGATTTGTGATGTTTAAACGCTCATATACTCCGTGACACTCCGATGTTGGGAATTTCTATATTGGTTTGACTTTTTATCCATTTTGAGAGTTTTGTTGATTAAAACCTGTGTTATTCTTATTTTTCATTTTAAAATGTGGAAGTATTTTGAAGTGTCGACTTGCCTAGTACCACGTTAGGCGCCATCTCGACAGGCTAAGTTTTGGGTTGTGACAAGTTGGTATCAGAGCCTAAGCTACATAGGTCTCACGAGTCATGAGCAGGTTTAGTAGAGTCT
The DNA here is from genome assembly GCA_002018475.1 of Nicotiana obtusifolia. Classification (NCBI taxonomy): domain Eukaryota; kingdom Viridiplantae; phylum Streptophyta; class Magnoliopsida; order Solanales; family Solanaceae; genus Nicotiana; species Nicotiana obtusifolia. The sequence goes on from MCJB01050142.1 coordinate 17,605, forward strand.
TGCGGATCAGGACGTCTGTACTTATCTTCGAGAGGCTGCCGAACCCTTAGCAAACTTCACATTCTTGAATTCTTATTGTACGGACTTGTTGATTCCGGTAACTAAACTTATGTATTTTATTCTCTCACAGATGGCGAGGACACGTGCTACAGGACAGGACGGACAACCACCAGTACCACCAGCTAGGGCCGCGAGAGGCCGAGATCGCGGTAGGGGCCGCGGTAGGGGCAGTGGTGCAGCTCGTACGGCAGCTAGAGAAGTACTTGCAAATCCACCAGTTGCTCCAGCTCAGGAGCAGGTACCAGATACGGTTGAGCCAGTGGAGCCAGCTCAGGCACCAGCTGTGCCCATTGAGATTCCAGTCCTTTAAGAGGCCTTGGCTCAGATTTTGACGGTGTGCACCAGCCTTACTCAGGCGGTCTCTATTCCGGCCGCAGCAGCCACTTCTCAGGCTGGGGAGGTACTTAGACTCCCGTCGCCCGTACTCTAGAGCAGGTGATGCATGGAATCCAAACATCGGGGGTACTACCAGCCCAGCCGATTGCAGCTGCTTAGGCTCAGGTGGTCCCCGTTATGACTGACGATGAACAGAGGAGACTAGAGAGATTTAGGAGACTCCAACCTCCATCATTTAGCGGAGTTGAGTCCCCAAAGTTTCTTGAATAAGTGCCAGCGAATTCTTCGCACTTCAGGTATTCTAGAGACAAGTGGGTCTCCACTGCAACAAAATTGCTTTTGCCGACCAATATTTAGTGGTAGTAAACTAACTGCCGCTAATTTATTCTTTAAGTAAAATCTTTACGGGCAAATGATTGATAGCCGGCGATAAATCCTTTCTCTGGCAATTGATATACAAGTAAAAGTTATGTCGGGAATCACCAATTTTTCATCTTCCCTCCAGTCTTTTCCCCGGTTCCCTCCACTTTTATACATCAGAGAGATTTTTCTTTTCAAATGCTGATTGTAATCTCTCTCGACCTATGCTTCCACATTAGCCCAAAAATCACTCTCCACCTCGCTTTATTTCCCTCACTTCTCTCTCTCCTCCAATAAACAAAACAACAGTCAACTAGCAAAAAGCTAGGGCTTGAAAATCACATAGAATAACAGTATCTATCTTCTTCTTTCCTGATAGATTTACTTCAGGTAAGTACTCGATCACTCAATTTTTATTTAACATTAATGTTTAATCGAATAGTTTGAATAATTTGGATTTCCCTTTTTCGATGTCTGATTTGGATAAAGAATCTGCTTTGTATGACTTTGTTCCTAGATTCTGAACTACTGATTTTCGGTTTTTTTTTTTAATTTTATGTTGAATTAGAACTGCAATGCTTACCACCATAGGGAGAAACTATGTGGTCCTTGCCAAAGGGGCAGATGGAGTTTCAGAACCTTATTGCTCTCCTTCCTCAGTTTGATTTTGCTTCTAGTATCCTTTTCGATGAACATGTAAGCTATAAATCTTCATCCTGTTAACTCGATATCAGTACTTTTATAAAAATTGATTTTTCTTGATGTATTCCTTTGTACGTGTTCTTCAAATAGTAAATTTTCTTTTTTCTTTGGAATGTTTGGCACTTCACAAACTTTTTTGTCTATAATCTCTGATAGTCTGAAGAAATCTAAAATAAAATGTGTTGTGGCTTCCTGATCGCTCTTACTAACCAAAAGTCAGCCTAGCTATTTTATTTTCTTCATTTCTCTGGATCCAGAGGACCCAATGTATAGTTATAGAAGCCATGGAATCTATATGTATTATAGTTAAAAGTCAACCAGAGTGTCTGCCTACGTGTTTGATCACTTTTCTATATCACCGCATTAGCTTTTAGTTTGCTCCCATATGTATATGAATGCAAAAAACTGTTGCAACAACGTATCCCGATTAACTGCATCTGGATGTGGTCGTGGGATCTTACCTGGAGTTGGAAGGCACTCCTCTAGCACATTTGAGATATGGGAAATTGTTACTGTTATTCAGTTAACCTTTCATTTCACTGCTTGAATTCCTGTGATAGCTGCCAATTTAATCTTAGAACGCTCTTTGTCATCTACAATGATCGGATGTTCTGAATATTAATGTTAGAGGAGGTAGTTTTGGGCATATAACTGAAATATACCATAAGAGACTTCATAGAGATTGTTTAAATAACAAGTCTGAGACTTGAAGCTGCTGAAGGAGTAGTTTATATAATAGAGAATGTGGAAAGATGATCAGATAGTTTATGTATCACGTTTAGACATCAGAGTTTGGTAATTTCTAATGCAAGCCTTATCTAGGTTTGGCCTTATTCTTTTCTATGCTCGTAGATTAATATTTTTAAATGTGCATAACTTTAATAAAAATTATTAAGTACATCAAAAAAGCATTAACATATCAGTGAGCTTTATGATTGCTTAATTAACTTCTATTTCTGCTCTCGCGTATGCTCTTTAATTTCGGTTTTGCTTTGTACTTTAAAAGAACTGAGAGGTTACAGTTAGGAGTCTAGCCATTGGACTTGGATCTTCTTGACCTAAAAAGATGTACTCTATTGTAGGTGTCACAGATCGGAACTGGTGGTGACCTAGCATATTTAGATGGCTATCCATCCAGGCGGAGAAGGTCTTGTATGTGTAATGGCAAAAAGCTGCAGGTAAAGCTCTTTTTTTCGCTCAATTATGTTGAGAGCACTTTGAAAAAGATACGTCTAAAAGAATTTTCTAATGGAATTTACTTTAAGCTGCTTACCTTTATGGCATAAAGGTCTTAGAGAAGCTCAGTTTTAGTGGTATCTTTATGGTATTCATATTCCCATCATTAGAAGGCAAAGAAGAAAAACCATCAATCATGTTATTTGTAACTGATAGCAGTCTAGATTATGTGAAAGTCTGTTTCCTTCTATATTGCAAGTTTAAAACATGTCTTTCTCCGGTTACAAAAATGAGTTGGCTAGTACTTAATTTGTAAGAACATTATATTAGATGAAAGTCATAATGAAAGAAATTCACAGTATGTGGTTCTAAGTAGTTACACAAGTAAGTATATATATAAAATGTCAGTGGGCCACTTACACTATTTTGATTTGCCATCATCATATGTTAAGGAGGGTTTGACAAACATATCTAACTAATGGCTTTAATTGCACTTGTTTGGTTACAAGTTCAAGCACATAAAGGATGTACTTCAGCAATATGCCGAACTAAGATTAGTAAAAATTTCTTTTACTTAAAAATCCTCCAGTAATACTCAATTCAAATAGCAATCCGTATTCACACGATGTTGGTAGATGGCTCTTGTTTATCTCTGTAATTTCCATATCCTCCAAAATAATTTTTTAGCATATGTGTACTTTCTTTATTAGACTAACGCATTAGATTCTCCTGTGTTTAGTTTCAAATTTATTATGATATTTTAAATTAGTTATTTGGTTTGATTGCTCAATCAGAGTGTGAAAACTTAACTTGTCCTGAATAGAATTGGGATTGAGTTGTTTCCTTATGTATCACGGATGATCGAGTTTCTAGTTTGTTTGGTTCCAACAACTAGATCTCTCTCAACTCATTACATACTAGAATGTATATCAAACTTCTGAAATATAGTATATGTATTATTTTTTGAAATTTTTTAACTTTTGAAGCACAAAAGATCAGGATTTGTCAATATGTTTATAGTTTTCTCCTACTCCTTTTTTGCTGCCAGTTTGTCTTTATTGTGGTTATGTAATCTAACAATTAGTTGGTATGAAGTTTAGACTCTCAGATTTCTATGTAAGTTTCTCTGCCGGCTATTCAGTTGACTTAAAATTTGTGTTCTACTATATCTTTTATCCAAGAAAAGAAGAGAATACAATTGCCCTTGCTTATGAAACATGTGATGGGTCCAGGGAAAGAAGAGAGCATACAATTGTCATTGACCTTGGTGATAAAAGATGTGATGAGCAGAAGATTAGGATGAACAAGGTTGTACATTCAAATTTGAGCATTTGACATGGAGATGTTCAAAATATTTGGCATGTGGAAGACCTCATTCTGATCAACAGTTGGAGAAAATTTTAAGTCTGTTATCTAATATATTATAGCTATTTGATAAGACGCGAGATGACGCCAGCAATTGTATTCAAATAATTTACTCTCTTTGTTATGTAGTTGACTCTATTGAAATTATGAATTAGTACTTGTTTTGCTTGTTTTAATGAAATGTATTATGCGTTTTAGGATGATTATTTATTATTATTATTATTATTATTATTATTATTATTATTATTATTATTGAGTGTAAATAAAAACAATGGGCATTATAAATGTAAAATTCTCTTAATTTTTACTGGCGACAAAAAATTGCCAATAATCACTTTTAGCGGCCGTTTTTAATTGTCGGCAATAATAGCCTTAAAACTTAGAGACCTTTAGTGGCAATAAATGGGGTCTTTACCAACACTCTGTGAAATGGCCGGTAAAGTCTTTGCCCATGTTGGATTCAACTGCCAATATTTAATTGCTGCTAAAACTCTCAGCGGCCAATTATATTGTCGCTAAAAATAATATTTATTGTCACTAAAGATTTTTTTTGTTGTAGTGGTCAATACTTTTCAGTTCACTGGGGCTGTCTTCAGATGGTAGGAGGCTTATGAGAGGCGTAGGCCGATCGGTGCAGCACCACTTACAGGGCAGGAGTTCTTCGTTCTTTTTTTGGAGAAGTTCGTGCCGCAGTCTTGCAGGGAGGATCTGCCCAGACAGATTGAGCAGCTACATCAGGAGGGCATGTCTGTGACGCAGTACGAGATGAGGTTTTCTGAGTTGGTTCGTCACACAATTTAGTTGGTTCTACTCAGGAGAGGGTATCTGGTGCTGCTTTCGACGAGGTGGTTGATATTGCTCGACAGATAGAGATGGTCCATAGTTAGGAGCGTGGTGAGTGGGAGGCAAAGAGGCCTCGTGAATCAGGTGGTTTCAGCGATGTTCCTTCTAGGGGTCAGTTCTACCACGGCAGGGATCGTCCTTATAGGCACGCTTAGACGGCTCGTCCAGCTCACCGTTGTGTGTCATCCAACCATGGTTCAAACAGTGCTCATCAGAGTTAGTCATCTCTCAGTGCCCTTCCAGCTCAGAGTTCGTCCCATGCTCCATTGGTTCAAGATGCATCTATGCCAGGTCCTTCTAGCAGTTATCCCGGTGCTCGAGGCTCCCTTCAGTCCCCACCACTAGCACCGGGGAGTTGCTTCGAGTGCGGGGAGTTTGGGTATATATGGAGGCAGTTTCCTCGTCGTCCGGGAGGTCAAGTGCAGCGGAGGAGTCAGGCTGCGACTTCAGCACTAGTTACTTCACCACCCCCCCAGCCAGCTCGGGGTGGGGCTCAGTCAGCTAGGGTCGCCCAAGAGGGGGAGACCGATCAGGTGGCGGTTTGGCCCGATTCTATGCTGTTCCTGCCAGACCAGATGCTGTTGCTTCAGACGCAGTGATCACAAGTATTGTCTCAGTATGCCACAAGGATGCCTCTATATTATTTGACCCTGGTTCCATTTATTCGTATGTATCATCATATTTTGCTCATCATTTGGATATGCCCCATGAGTCCTTAGTTTCATCTATTCATGTATCTACGCCAGTGGGCGATACTATTGTTGTGGACAGTGTATATCGGTCGTGTGTGGTGACTATTGGGGGATTAGAGACTAGAGTTGATCTCTTATTGCTTAGTATGGTTGATTTCAACGTGATCTTGGGTATGGATTGGTTGTCTTCATGTCATGCGTTCTGAATTGTCATGCTAAGACCGTGACGTTGGCGATGCCGGGGTTGCCAAGGATTGAGTGGAGAGGTTCCTTAGACTATGTTCCCAGCAGATTGATCCATATTTGAAGGCCCAACGGATGGTTGGGAAGGATTGTTTATCTTATTTGGCCTTTGTGAGAGATGTTGGTGCTGATACTCTTACTATTGATTCTGTTTCGGTGGTGCGAGATTTTCCGGATGTGTTTCCTGCAGACCTACCGGGCATGCAGCCCGACAGAGATATTGACTTTGGTATTGACTTGGTGCCGGGTATTCAGCCCATTTCTATTCCACCGTATCGTTTGGCACCCGCTGAGTTGAAGGAATTGAAAGAGAAGCTTCAAGAACTTCTTGATAAGGGGTTTATTAGGCCAGCGTGTCGCCTTGGGGTGCACCGGTTCTATTTGTGAATGAAGAAGGATGTTACTATGCGGATGTGCATAGACTATAGGTAGCTGAACAAAGTAACAATGAAGAACAAGTATCCTTTGCCGCGTATTGATGATCTATTTGACCAGCTTCAGGGAGCGTGGGTGTTCTCCAATATTGATTTGAGGTCTGGTTATCACCAGTTGAAGATTCGGACTCGGATATTCTAAAGACAACATTCAGACCTGTTATGGTCATTATGAGTTTCTTGTGATGTCTTTCGGGCTGACCAACACCCAAGCAACATTCATGCATATAATGAATAGTGTATTTCAACCTTATCTTGACTCGTTTGTCATAGTATTCATTGATGACATCCTGGTGTACACTCGTAGCCAGGAGGAGCATGCCCAACATTTGAGGATTGTGTTGCAGCGGTTGAGGGAGGAGGAATTTTATGCCAAGTTCTCCAAATGTGAGTTTTGGATTAGTTCAGTGGCATTCTTGGGGCACGTGGTGTCTAGTGAGGGGATTCAGGTAGATCCAAAGAAGATAGAGGCGGTTCAGAGTTGGCCCGGACTATCCTCAGCTACGAGATTCGGAGCTTTCTCGGCTTGGCCGGTTATTATCATTGCTTCGTGGAGGGTTTATTGTCTATTGCACCGTCTTTGACAAAATTGACCCAAAAGGGTGCTATTTCAGGTGGTCGGATGAGTGTGAGGAAAGCTTTCAGAAGCTCAAGATTGCCTTGACCACAACTCCAGTTCTAGTTCTACCTTCAGCTTCTGGATCTTAGACAGTGTATTGTGATGCTTCTCGGATCGGTATTGGGTGTGTATTGATGCAAGGAGGTAGAGTGATTGCTTATGCTTCGCGTCAGTTGAAGCCCCATGAGAAGAACTACCCTGTTCGTGATTTGGAGTTAGCTGCCATCGTTCATTCATTACAGATTTGGAGACATTATCTCTAAGGTGTGTCTTGTGAGGTATTTACGGATCATCGGAGCCTCCAACACTTCTTCAAACAAAAAGATCTAAATTTGAGGCAACGAAGATGGTTGGAGTTGCTGAAAGGCTATGATATCACTATTCTGAATCATCCCGGAAAGGCCAATGTGGTGGCCGATGCCTAGAGTAGAAAGGCGATGAATATGGGTAGCCTTGCATTCATTCTTGTTGGTGAGAGACCTCTTGCAGTTGATGTTCATGCCTTGGCCAACCAGTTCGTGAGATTAGATGTCTCGGAGCCTTATCGGGTTCTAGCTTGTGTGGTTTCTCGGTGTTCCTTATGTGATTGCATCAGAGAGCGCCAGTATGCTTATTCCCATTTGCTTGTCCTTAAGGACACGGTTCAGCACGGTGATGCCAAAGATGTTACTATTGGGGATGATTGGGTTTTGAGGATGCAAGTTTGGATTTTTGTGCCTAATGTTGATGGGCTACGTGAGTTGATTCTTGAGGAGGCCCACAGTTTGCAGTATTCCATTCATCCGGGTGTCGCAAAGGATATAGTAGAGTTTGTAGCTAGGTGCCTAAACTGTCAGCAGGTGAAGTATGAGCATCAGAGACGGGGTGGATTGCTTCAGAGGCTAGAGATCCCAGAGTGAAAATGGGAGCGGATTGCCATGGACTTTGTAGTTGGTCTCCCACGGACTTCGAGGAAGTTTGATGCTATTTGGGTGATTGTGGATCTGCTGACCAAGTCTGCGTACTTCATTCTAGTTGGGACTACTTATTCTTCAGAGCGGTTGGCTGAGATTTACATCCACGAGATCGTTTGACTTCACGGTGTGCCAGTGTCCATCATTTCAGATCGGGCACGCAGTTTACATCATAGTTTTTTAGTGCCGTACAGTGAGAGTTGGGCACCCAGGTTGAGTTGAGTACAACATTTCACTTTCAGACAGATGGACAGTCCAAGCGCACTATTCAGATATTGGAGGACATGCTACGCGCTTGTGTCATTGATTTCGGGGGTTCATGGGATCAGTTTCTGCCGCTCGCGGAGTTTGCCTACAACAATAGTTATCAGTCGAGCATTCAGATGGCTCCGTATGAGGCTTTGTATGGGAGACGGTGTAGATCTCCGGTGGGTTGGTTTGAGCCGGGTGAGGCTAGAGTATTGGGTACTGACTTACTTCAGGATGCTGTGGACAAGGTTAAATTGATTCAGGATCGGTTTCACACGGCGCAGTCTAGATAGAAGAGTTATGCCAATAAGAAGGTTCGTGACGTTGCTTTCATGGTTGGGAAAAAGGTACTGCTCAAGGTTTCGTTCATGAAGGGTGTTATGAGGTTCGGGAAGAAGGGAAAGTTAAGCCCTCGGTATATTGAGCCGTTTGAGGTACTTCAGAGGATTGAAGATGTGGCTTACAAGCTTGCCTTGCCACGTAGTTTGTCGAGTGTGCATCCACTGTTTCATGTTTCTATACTCCAGAAGTATGTCGGCGAACCGTCTCATGTTTTGGATTTCAGCACGGTTCAGTTGGATGGTGATTTGACTTATGATATGGAGCTTGTGGCCATTTTGGATCGGAAGGTTCGAAAGTTGAGGTCAAAGGACATAACTTCGGTGAAGGCGCAGTGGAGAGGTCAGCTAGTTGAGGAGGCTACTTGGGAGATCGAGCGAGAGATGCGGAGCAGATATCCACACCTATTTGAGACTCCAGGTACGTTTCTAGAGCTGTTCGAGGACGAACGCTTGTTTAAGAGGGGGAGGATGTAAAGACTCGACCGATCGTTTTGAGAGTTGAAGCCCCGTTCCCCTATTTACTGCTCATTTTTGTACTTTACAGCTGTTATGTGACTTGTCGGGGTAGTCGGTTCGGGTCGTGAGGGATATCAAAATGAAATGAGACACTTACTGTCAAGGTTGAAGCTTAAGTTGAAATGGTTGACCGGATGTTGACTTATGTGTAAACGACTCCGGAATAGAGTTTTGATGGTTCTGTTAGCTTCGTTGGTTGATTTTGGACTTAGGAGCGTGTCCGGATTGTAATTTGGAGGTCCGTAGTGGAATTAAGCTTGAAATGGCATAAATTGGATTTTTGGAAAATTTGATCGGGAGTGGACTTTTTGATATCGGGGTCAAATTTTGATTCCGGACGTTGGAGTAGGTCTGTAATGTCAAATGTGACTTGTGTGCAAAATTTGGGGTTAATCGGACGTGATTTGATAGATTTTGGCGTCGTTTGTAGAAGGTGAAATTCCTTAGCTTGAATTGGGGTGCGATTCGTGTTTTTGATGTTGTTTAACATGATTTGAAGGCTCGACTAAGTTCGTATCGTGTTTTTGGACTTGTTGGTATGTTTGGTGCCTCAGGTTGATTTCAGATGGTTTTCAGATCAAAGTTTGAGTTTGAAAGATTGCTGAAGCTGGGATTCTGCTGATGTAACCGCACCTGCGGAGCTTTGATCGCAGGTGCGGGCTGTGTTGCGCAGATGCGACATTTGGAGGGGAGTGTGCAGTGGTAGCAGGTGCGGGGAATTACCGCACCTACTTGACCACAGATGCGGCAGTGGGATCGTAGAAGCGGAAATGGAAATAGGAGCTGGGTTCGCAGAAGTGGCTTGGTGGCTCGCAAAAGCGAGTCCGCAAGAGCGGAGTCAGCGGCTGCAGAAGTGGGAGTGTGGTCGCTTCTGTGACACCGCAGAAGCGAGAATGCGAGGCAGATTATTTACAAACGAGGGTTCGCGATTTTGATTCATTTTAAACATTTCAAGCTCGGGTTTGGGCGATTCTTGAGAGAATTTTCGAGGGATTTCTTGAGGTAAGTCCCTTGTGCTCATTTTTGATCAATAATCTTATTTTTCCATTGAATTTTCCACCTAGTTTGTGTATATTTAAGGTGGAATTTGGGAGTTTGAGGGTAGAGATTTGCAAAGTTTGGTTTAGGAATTTTAGTGATGATTTGGAGTGGATTTTGGTAATTTTGGTATGGTTAGACTTGTGGATGAGTGTTCTTTTGGATTTTATGACTTTTATCAAATTTTGAGACGTGGGCCCGGGGGTCGACTTTTTAGCCAATCTTTGACTTTTGATTAATAGCTTAGATTCAAGGCATTCGGAGGCCGTTTCGCGAGGTAAGGGTGTGTTGGAGTAGAGATTTCTCGGATTGAGGTAAATAACAATTCTAAATTTGGTTCTGAGGGTATGAAACCTCGTATTATGTGACATGTGTTTGGTTTTGAGGTGACGCACATGCTAGGTGATAGCCCTGTGGGCATGCACCATAGGAATTGTGACTTGGTCAATTCCATGGAACTGTGTAGTTGAATAATCCGTTGTTATCGTACATTCTCCACATATTAGAGAAATTGAACTGTAAATCACGTTAGAAATCATGTTTAGACCATGTATTAGTACTGTAGGGACCCACAGAGGTCGTGTACATGTTGAATTATCTGCTAAATTATTATTTTGTACTCAGTCACAATTTTATTTGCATATCATATCTCACTCTCTATTGTTCCTTGTTGATACATTATATCACTTCTGTTTGGGCTGATTTTCATGATTTCTGAGAGCCCGAGAGACTAGAGAGGTTGATGACTGAGTAAGGCCGAGGGCCTGATTGTGAGGATAATTATGGGATCGGGCTGCACGCCGCAACATGTTTCATTGATTTATGCCATGATTGGCTTGTTATAGTGCTTGGGCTAAAGGAGCCCCTCCGGAGTATGTACACCTCCCCTCCTCCAGTGAGCGCAGGTACCTACTGAGTGCGAGTGCCGAGTGCTGAGCGATTGAGGGGAATGAGTGACTGTGAGGAATGAGTGATTGTGAGGAATGAGCGATTGGGAGGACTGAGTGACTGTTGCTCTGAGAGGATGCATTTGACTTTCATTTCTGTTGCACTTCAGCTGTCATATATCACCATCTTGTAATTTATGAGAGATAATATATTCTTTTTCACTTGAACTTGACATGGATTAACTGTTGTGGCCTAAATTGTCGAACTTGAAAGCATGCCTTCCTTCTTTTGAAATTACTGAGTTGAACTATAATTGTGAAGCTCGTCACTACTTTCAGTCCTTTATTTAGTCTTATTACTTACTGTGTTGGTTGTACTCATGCTACACCCTGCACTTCGTGTGCAGATCCAGGTGTTTTCGGGCACGGTGGGTGTTGATTCCTTTGCACAGTTGATCGTTTGGGGATTTCAAGGTAGCTGCCCGGCATATCGCAGACCTTGTCTCTCCTTCCTTATCTTTCCTCTTTATATATTTAGTTTCGGACTATTATAGACAGTACTCCCAGATTTGTGATGTTTAGACGCTCATGTACACCATGACACCCCACCATTAACAATCATTACAATGATTCAAATCAAAAAATATTATTTGTTCGGATAAAATGTTGTTGCAAATTATTGGGTATATTCTTTGGAGTTTATATCTCAATTTTGAAGGTGTTTGGTGAAGTAGATTTGATTTTGGTTGAATTTTTATATTGAAACTCGAAGAAGAAGAAGAAGAATTACACATGACATACAATATATATACAAAATTTATTAAAGTTATATAATAATTGTATGGAATTTGTGTGCAAATTGTATTATGTTGTAGTTGTATTTTTATTTATTTGAATGTTGTATGAATGTTGGAAACAAGTTGTATATTGTATGAATTGTTGTATAAATTTATATTCAAGTTATAAATACTCTATTTTTACATAAAGTTATTGATATGTATCAAAATTGTATTAAAGTTGTATGAAAATTATAGTTTAGTTGTATTCTATTGTGATTGTATTAGTTTTTGTATGAATATTATGTAAAAATTATATTACACTTGTCTGATCAGATTGTGTCTTTGTCTTGATTATTCCCCAATTTCGCCATAAATATTCAGAAATAAAAATTTCTCTCTTTTGGTGAAGTTTTCAGTGACTTAAATATATACTCTAGAAGTGTATTTCATAGGCATATCGAGACTAGAGACGAGGCTTTTGTTTCTTTAGAATGAAATTAAAGTGCAACAATATCCACTCGGAAAGGAGCTTATGAAGAAACTTTATTTTGGAGTCGATCCTCTTTCGATATTTCTATATGTATAGACAAAATTCCAAAATTTAATCTTGATGTCAGCCATAAAGAAGAGGGAGGGAGGCCGTAGCAGAAGAAGGAGAGATGAGATGAGAGAAAAAAGGAAGAAGGGTGTACATGAATCCCTTAATTGAAGACAGTAATTATGTTTGGGAATCTTTTAAGGGGAATGTATGTAATTTATAAAGAAAACTCACTTAGCTCCAGTAAATAGGAAACTCTAGCTAGACAATTGGGAGAAAATAAGTTTGAAAAATAGCATATATACAAAAAAATCTAATTTCTTAAACTTCATTAAAGAAACTTCCATGCTAACAAAAACACAAGAAACTTATTGTTTTAAATACACAAAGGCCGTGAGAATTGCTCTGAAGTTGCTCCATCAGGACTATGCATTCATGCTAAATCTTTATTTTCTTTTTCAATTTGTTGGTAAAAGCATCCATTTTCCAGTTAATGTAGATATTGTAGTTGTTGAAATACATAAGCCAATTACAATATATGAAAGGAAAACTAAGAATTTTATGATTTGGAAATAAAAAAAGTATAAGTATACAAATCTAAAGATTTTAAGGAGGGAAAGCTTCGAAGTTGACAAAAATGGTAAATGGCACTTTCAAATAGAAGTGTGGATGAAAATGAAATACTGGGCGGAGCTAGGCGTGCAAGAAATTTAACTGAATTCTCTTAGTCAGAAAATTATGTTTTATATAAAGGGTTAAATTACTTTTTTGTAAATATAATAAATATTTAATAATCTTAAATCTTATTTGTATGGATACTTTTTTATATTCTAAATCCCTTAATGAAAGCACATGCATGTATTCAAACGAGAGACCCTAGTACTCCCCAATTGTGTCCGCAAAAGGGTTGCAAGTGCGAACACCACCTTATTCATAATTGGCTCAAAGCCAACAAATATAGCATTTTGGGCATATGCCTGTGGGGCTGCTCTTTTGTGAACTCCTACTTTTGGAAAAAGTTGTTCACTGGCAGTTGGCATTTCAAACTTGAAAACTATATAGGTAAAATATGGTATGCACATGACCGCTTAAGAGAATGACACTTGAAACTTAAGACAGAGGGATAGTTAAAATCGAAGACAGTTATTCTGTTTGTCATCGGAAAGAATGACACTCGTAAAGATGCAACAAATACCCTCCGACCAGTAGCATTTAATGGAGAATATTCTACAGCATTTAGTGCACTGCCCATTACAGAGAATTTATCATTTATGCTCACCGTTATACCTTCATCAATGGCCTCATAATTGACTTTAGAGAAGGGCACGATCATAGGACCTTGGGCGTAACTATAAATAGTGAGCTCTGTTATCATTATAAATGAGACGACTTTTATGACAAATTTATGCTATAATTGATCAAAAGATTTACATAATTTTACTTTCTTGTTCCTTATTTTCATTACTGTTGTGCGCAAAAGCTCTGCCCCCCGAATTACTGTTTTTTGGAATTTTACCTTTATTTCAAGGCTAAGTATTACGCATTTCTTTAATTATTTTATTATTTCAGAATCCAATTAATTCCCTTGTCTAGAAGCCACGTATAAATTCAACTGTATAGTTTTACGGGTAAACAGTTTGGCACCCACCATGGAGCCTAGACAGCCGTGTAATTAAGTTGATCCATGCCTCTTTTACTAACGTATTGTGATTATTTGTCTTAGCAAAAAATCATAAGAAATGACATATAATGGTGTTAACAACACACATAATCCTGAGGTTCAAGGAGACCAGCCTCATCTTGAGGATTCAATCAGTGACACCCACAATAAGGGGAATGATGCCATGCCGGTCCACGACAGGCGGTACCCACGGCATGTTCGAGAGGCAACTCATGATAAAGCTGAAGAGGAGCATGTTGTTGATGCGGTAACGGTCCTACAAGAGCAACAAGTGATCATTCTAGGCCACTTCACACGGCAGGATAATGTTATGATGGAGTTGAAGCAGGCGTTATCGGGGGCTTCCAATAACGCGAATAAACGAGGTCCAGTTCCTCCCGGCGCTCCCGCAAATCAAACAACGTAGAGGGTTGACAACAACACCCCGAGGGGCGAGGTTAGTTCTGATGGGGCTGGGGGGGAGCGGATCCGGCCCCAGTAGCGAAAACGATCCCTTCAAGAATGAACTCTTATGGTTTATGAGAGAAGTGAACGCCCGCATGGACCAAATCACGGGCGCACTACCGGTGTTGAAAGGCCTGGACTCAAAGAAGTATATTCAGTTGCCGTACAAACCAAGCGCGACACCAGAATTAATCCTAAAGCGGTTTAAAATGCTTGACATGCCAAAGTATGATGGAACTTCAGACTCTCATGAGTATATTACCACCTATACAATGGCGGTGAAGGGGAATGATTTAGTTCCTCACGAGATTGTATCTGTTTTGATGAAAATTTTGGAGAGACTCTCACGAGGGGAGCCTTGACGTGGTATTCGCTGTTACCCGAGCATTCCATAGATTCTTTTGAGATGCTCGTAGATTCTTTTATTAAGGCTCATGCAGGGGCCAGAAAGGTGCAGGCCCGAAAGGCCGACATATTCAGAATTGCACAAGAAGAATTTGAGTTGCTGCGAGAGTTCGTTACTCGATTCCAAAAGGAGAGATGTTGCTCCTAAGGGTGGGCATAATACCGACCGAACCGAACCGAAAAAATCGGCCGAACCGAAAATTTCGATTTAGTCGGTTTCAGTTTTTCGATTTTTCGATCGGTTTGCGGTTTATAATTTTTAAAAGTTCAGTTTTCAATTTTAACGGTTTGGTTTTCGGTTAAATCGAAAAATCGAAATTTTTTACCAGCTGCTTTTGGACTCTTAGTCTCTTACCTAAAAGCTTTTGGACTCTTACCGAAAAACCCATCTGAAGCCCAATCCTTCGACCTTCCTTAGCCCATCTGAAGCTCACCCCTATTTTACCTAATACTAATCCCTAATCAAACCCATGTGAAGCCCACCTCTACTTTACCCAAATGTCTAATGATCACGTGTATACAAATATAGACGCTTTTGAGATGAATAGCATACAAGAAGCCAATGTGACTAAACTGCAACTCTATCAATAGTTCATTTCAATGAGTAGTAGATGTTTTAATTAGTCTATCATCTAGATAACTAAACAAATAGCATTAAATATGTAACAATGATGAACAGAGATTGCATCTAAGAGAAACATACTTCGATTGATGTGATCTCATTGAAGTTCTTAGTATTTGGGATACCAAGACAACGCATTCCATGTTGATGTCTCCATTCCTTGAAATGCTACTCATAAGCCCTACGGCCTGAGTAACTATGGTTCCCACATATCTCACACTTGAATTCCTGAAAGCATTCATATAAAAGTTCCTAAGAGCTCATAATGCTATTCATCATTAGGCGTCTATATGTTTTTCGCAGTCTACATCGAATATAAAAATCTTGAACCGTTAATAACCGAAAAACCAAACCGGAAATAACCAAACCGAACCTTGAAAAAATCGCACCGAACCGTAAAAAACTTTGGTTTGGTTTGGTTATTAATATTACAAAATCAAAAACCGATAAACCGAACCGTACTTTCATACTAACCGACCGAACCGACCGACGCCCACCCCTAGTTGCTCCCGGCTGTTCCGGATGAATGGGCGACTGAAGCATTCACCAAGGGTCTGAATCCGAGAAGTTCGAATGCTTCCCGAAAATTGAAGGAAAGCTTGCTTGAGTTCCAAACAACGTCTTGGGCGGATGTCCACAACCGATACGATTCAAAGACAAGGATCGAAGATGATCAGGTTGGCTTTCCATCGTCGGCAAAAAGATGGGAGAAGAATGAAGAAATATCAAAGGACGATTTCGACACGGATAGACGGACTTCGAGGGGCCGGTTTTTGCCTTACAAATGGACTGAAGGCCGCGATAGAGGCTTCTGGTCAGCAGACTGGTTCGCTATTGACAAAAGGACTGATCGCGGTTGGAACAATAGATCATTGCAGGACAAAGAAACGTCATGTACGTGGGATCCTTCCTACCGTAGGCTTTTAGAATACAATTTTGACGTCAGTGTAGTAGATTTTGTATCAGCTATGAGAAACATCTAAGAGCACGGTTCCCGAAGCCAATGAGGTCTAATCCTAGCTAGAGGGATCCTAACTTGTGCTGTGAATACCACGGGACGAATGGCCACCGGACTGGGGACTGCCTACATCTCCGGGAAGAAGTGGCGACACTATTGAAGAATGGGCATCTCAGGGAACTCTTAAGTGACCGGGCCAAGAATAACTGCGGTCGCAACCGGGATAATGCGGAACCCTCGAAAGTAGGAGAAGATCCCCCATGCCAAACGATCAACATATTCTTCGGGGGGGAACGAGATCACTGGGGTCAGCTTCTCGGCAACAAAAAAGGAGAAAGTATCAATAACCCATAGCAAGAGACTCCAGAAAGTTGCTGAAGATGACATCACTTTCGCTGAGGAGGACACAGACGGATTATTGCTACCGCACAATGAAGCATTAATAATTTCTTTAAATGTGCTAGACTTTAAAATCAAACGTGTTCTAGTGGATCCAGAAAGTTTGGCCAATATCATACAATGGAGAGTATTAGAGCAAGCTAAACTCACAGGAAGCATTATTCCGGTCACGAAACTCCTCGCGGGATTCAACCTCACGAGTGTGACGAACCGAGGAGAGATTTTGTTGTCCACAAACACTAAAGAAGTGATGAAAATGACTCTTTTTGAAGTGGTGGATGGTGATATGGGATATAAAATAATTCTGGGAAGACCATGGTTGCACGAGATGAGAGTTGTACCGTTAACATATCATCAGTTGCTGAAATTTCCAATGCCCAAAGGAATTAAACAGATAAGGAGCGACCAATCGGCAGCAAGAGAGATGAATGCGATTTCAGCCTCCAGTAGCAAAGGGAAGGAGCACGCGGCATAGCAACTATAGGAACCGGCGCTCACTCCCGAATCGAATGAAGTTAGCCCGGGGGTAGAAGCGTCGGAATCTTATTAGGTGCCAAGGTATTTTCAGGTACCAGAAGAGACAGATGCAAAAAAATCCACAACAGAAGAGCTCAAGCAAGTTGCATTGTTTGAAAAGTTCTTAGAAAGGAAATTCCACTTAGGTACAGGACTGCACCCCGAGCTTAGGTCTGGCTTGATTGAATTTCTTAAATTTAATGCTGATTGTTTTGCGTGGTCGCATGCGGACATGACAGGTATCCCAACAGAGTTGGTCGTACACAAGCTAAGTTTGGATTCCAACATCCCTCCGGTAAGACAAAAGAAGCACCCTATTGTGGAGGCTAGGAATAAACTTGTCAAAGAAGAGGTAACCCGCTTACTTGATATCGGTTTGATCCGATAGGTAAAGTATCTAGAATGGCTAGCTAATGTAGTAGTAGTTCCTAAGAAGAACAATAAATTTCGCATGTGTGTAGATTATAAGGACTTGAATAAAGCGTGCCCGAAAGAGTCGTTCCCACTGCCAAACATCAATCAAATGAATCATGCGACGACCGGGCACGAGTTAATGAGTTTCCTCGATGATTATTCCGGATACAGCCAAATTAAGATAAACTCGAAGGATCAGGAAAAGATTTCGTTTATAACGAATTTCAGCACATATTGCTATAAATGAGATACCCTTCGGATTGAAGAACGCCGGAGCCACTTATCAGCGGCTCGTAAACAAGATGTTTGAAAAATAAATAGAGAAAACTATGAAAGTTTATATAGATGATATGCTCGTTAAGCCTTTGCATGCATGTGACCACCTTAAGCATTTGGAAGATACTTTTGACATCCTAAGGAAGCATAACATGAATCTGAACCCCGAAAAGTGCGCGTTCGGGGTCAGCTCCAGAAAGTTCCTAGGATTTTTGGTATCGCAAAGAGAGATTGAGGTAAACCTCGATAAGATTAAGGCCATCAAAGACATCCCGGACTAGCTGTCAAGCGTGAAAGAAGTTCAAAGGCTCACGGGGAGATTGGCCGCTTTGAGCAGGTTCATTTCCCGGTCATCAGAGAAATGCCACTATTTCTTCGCACTACTCAAAAAGAAAAATAACTTCGAATGGACCCCAGAGTGCCAACAGACTTTGACAGATTTGAAAAGGTACTTGTCAAGCCCTACGTTACTTTCGAAACCAAAGGAAGATGAAACACTGTTGGTCTACCTCGCAGTATTGGAAGTAGCGATAATTGCAGTTTTAGTCCGTGAGGACGAAGGTACGCAATCTCCCATATATTACGTTAGTAAAATTTTAAAGGGAGCAGAAACTTGCTATCCGCATTTGAAAAAGCTGGCCTTAGCACTTGTAGTCGCTGCTTGGAAGCTGAAGCCTTACTTCCAATGTCACCTGATAGCTATGGTGACCACATTTCCCCTGCAGAACATCCTTCATAAACCCGAACTCTCGGGTAGGTTGGCCAAATGGATCGTCGAAATTTTTGAGTGAATTCGACATAGAATATAAATCAAGGACTGCGATTAAGTCATAAGTCTTGGCTAACCTTGTGGCCGATTTCAGTTCGGGATTACTGTCTCTAGCAACCAAAGAGGCAGTAATTGTGTCAGACTCGACATCGGGAGTTTGGACCTTATTTACGGATGGAGCCTCAAAGTAAAAGGGTCCGGACTTGGCATAGTATTAACCGCACCTTCGGGAGAACCCCAAAGGCAAGCCATCAGAACGGTCCCTTTTAACTAACAATAATGCAAAGTATGAGGTTGTGATTGTAGGATTCGAATTGGCTGGGGGACTAGATTCCGAGGTCATAGAAATCAAGTGCGACTCGCAGCTGGTGATAAATCAGGTCTACGGGATCTTCAAAACCAAAGAAGAACACATGCAACAATACGTGGTGAAGGTCCAGGCTCTACTGGCTCGATTTCGAGAGTGGTCGATTACTCATACACCGAGGAAAGAAAATGCATAAGCGGATGCACTGGCTAATCTCAGTTCATCAACAGAAATAAAAGGATCAGAGTCCGGGACAATAATACAACTGATGCACTCGGTCCTAGATGCAGATAGCTACTACGAGGTAAATACTACTAATTTGGTCTGTGACTTGAGGAATGATATCATCGATTATCTCGAGCACGGAAAATTTCCCGAAGATTCCAAGGCATCCCGGGGGCTGCATGTCAAAGCAACACGGTATAGCTTCAAAGGAGGCCAATTGCACAAAAAATCTCTCCAAGGCTCGTTGACCCGATGTTTGGGAGCATCTGAAGCTAATTATGTTATGCGATAAATCCACAAAGGGATATGCGGAAACCATTCGGGCGCAGATTCTTTGTTGCTAAAACTGGTAAGGGTAGGATATTATCGGCCCCGCATGGAACAAGACGCTAAAGCTTTCGTACAAAAATGCGATAAGTGCCGACGCTACGCACTGCTGGTACATCAACCGGCAGAACCACTACATTTAGTTCTATCTCCGTGGCCGTTCATGAAATGGGGGATGGACATCTTCGGACCACTGCTATCGGCTCCCGGTAAGGTAAGATTTCTTTGATTTTAACTGACTATTTTCTAAGTGGGTGGAAGCAGGTCCTTATCATAAGATCGGCGAATGCGAAGTGGTGGATTTTTTGTGGGAAAACATAATCTGCAGGTTCAGAATACCAAAAAAATAGCATGCGATAATGGGCTGCAATTTATCGGTGCAAAATCACAAAGTTTCTTGACGATTTGAAAATAAAGAGAATCACATCTGTACCCTATCATCCGAGCGCAAATGGTTAAGCGGAGTCAACGAACAAAGTGATTATACAAAACCTCAAGAAAAGGTTGGAAGGGCCAAAGGTAAATGGCCTGAGGAACTACCCCGAGTTTTATGGGCATACCGAACGACGACCAAATTGAGCACGGGGGAAACTCCTTTTTCCCTTGTGTATGGAGCAGAAGCCTTAATTCCGATGGAAGTAGGAGAGCCTACCTTAAGGTATATCCAAGCAAGCGAAGAAGCGAACAACGAAGCAATGTTGATCAACCTGGAGTTACTCGATGAGCGCAGGGACTTGGCACATATAAGGATGGCGGCACAAAAGAAGAGAATGGAGAGATATTACAATCGAAGAACTAATCTTCATTATTTCAAAGTGGGAGATTTGGTTCTAAGGAAAGTAACTCAGAACATCCAGGAACTCAATGCAGGAAAGCTAGGTCCACCCTGGGAAGGCCCCTATCGGGTTTCAGCTGTCACCGGGAAAAGTTCATACGAGTTAGAGAATCAAAGTGGAGAAAAGTTGCTAAGCAAATGGAACGTGGCACACCTCAAGAGATATTATTATTGACAAACATCGCCTTTACTGAAAGTATGTGCTGCACTCTTTTTCCCTTCGTCTACTTTTTGTCCCAATTAGGTTTTTCTGGCAAGATTTTTAACAGGGTAGCAATGGAAAGCATACTACGAAGAAAGTTTCAGCGGCAGCAGTAAGACTTTTAATACCAAGGCACACAAGCGAAGGACCACTCCGGGGTGGTTAGATAATCTTTGGCTCGATAGCAAAGTTCCCACCGGAAAAATGAGTTTGCTATCCAGCAAAGGTTATCCGACCATTCACAAATGCAAACCACTAGAGGATTGTTAGATAGTCTTTTGCTCGATAGCATAAATTCCTAAGGGGAAGTGAAGTTTGTTACCGAGTAGGAGATTGTCTAGCAATTCATTAGTGGGATCCTCGAAGGTGAAAGATTCCCAGTGTTCCAATTCGCATTCTTCGCATTAGAACACTAGGGGGGATGATATGAGAATGCAGCAACAATGACTGCCATGTCGACCAGAGCACAAAAATCGGGAACATAATTCTGTCATCGGGACCAAGAACTGCATGGCCAGCCCCGTAGAAACAAGTTGTATGAATTAGCCACAAGAAATGAAAATTTCTCTTTGACATGACGAATGCTTATGTACCTTTTGAAAACGGAAGGAATAAAATAAAGTCCTTTTATTTTTCATCTTGTTTCTTGTCTGATCGATGAATTAATTTTATCATTTAAAAGTTAAACAAGTACTTCAAATGCTAGTACCGTAACGAACATGAGACGTTCACTTCAAGAGCATCGTAAACATAAGATGGCCCTCTTTTATAAAAGCCCTCACGTTAAAGTGTTGATTTCAGAAGAACTTATGCCAGGAATCAAAATGCTTTCAGGAAAAAATACACCCACGACTTTACGTATAAGACATAAATAGTAAAACTTGCGCAAAATACTTAGGCAAAAGAAAAAAGAGAGTGCAAAACTTGCATAAACGTTCAAACTAAAGAAAGACTCAAAAAATACTTGAGCAAAAAGATATTTTTATTTACAATAACGTGCCAAAGTGGCACGAATACAAAAGTTGGAGAAAAAGAAAAGCTAAACTACTGCATCTCCGGAACCCGGAGGAAGAGAAGTGTCCGCGCCTCCAGGGGAAGTGGATAGATCAGCCAATGGCTCAACATTTTGGCCCTCATCAGTTTGGCCTTCAACATTTTCACCTTCCGTTTCCTCTTCAGTTCCCGAAGTTTCAGAACCCGAACCAGAAGAACCGGAAGCATCAGGCTCTGGCGGGAGACCACTTTTTATAGCTAACCCAAGCTCACGGGCCTTAGCAATTTCAACATTAAAGTCAATGATACCAGTTTTGGCCTCTTCCAAGGTTTTTCTCCTCATGCTTTACATAACGTAAATTTTCTCAACAACGAGGGAAGCAGCTCGACGCTTAAGTTCTTCTTTGATTTGGGTTACCTCGGCAGAAAGGTTTTCCTCGGTGGATCTAACAGATCTGAGGCTGACATCAAGGTCACGGACAATTGAATTAAATAGCCTATTATGCTCAGTAGTCTTCTTATACTTCTCCTCCAGCTGAGCATGTTTCATCCCCGCATCAACAAGCTCTTCAGTTTTGGAGTTCAAGGATGTATCCAGGTTGGTCAATCTTTCAGCGGAGGCAGCCTCGCGGTTGGTTGCATCAAGAACGAGATTATTTACTTCAGCCCATTGGCCCTGGCTTCGTTAGATTTAATCTTGAGCGGGCCAATCTCTTGGCTACGGGTTACCACTTCTTGCTCGCTTTGCTGCAAACGAGTCTCCAATACAACAGCCTCAGAAACTTTGGCTTCCAATTCTGAGAGGCGAACGACAGTTTTTTCCCGCTCGGCCAAAAGTTGATCCCGTGCAGAGATAAGTTCTTCCTTTTTACGAATCAATATTTGGAGGCCTTCGGAAGCAAGAAAGTTGGCCTACAAAGCAAGAAAGGCAAACTCAGGATATTTTTAGGCAAAAATAGAAGAAATAACAAAGGAAGTAAAGAATGTACCATTGCGGCGTTGTGCATGGCGTTGTTCAACAAGCATTCTCCCGAGAGAGCCTGTATCTTTTTCCAATCTTTATCTGAAGCCAAAGGCTTCAGATAATTTGCAAGTTACATTGGTCGGGATAGCAAGTTGCATCCGGTGAAGACCGAGATAGTAACGTTCCTCCTCCTTTGCGGATCTTCAGAGGGGGCATCATAATTTTGTTCCAAATTCCCATGAACTGGGGACTAGGGAAAAGTAACATCTTCTTCCTGGGCAAATGCTGCCGGTGGAGATGATGTAGCAGTTACTGGTCGAAGAGCTGGTGAAGAAGGAGATGAAGCTGATGGTGATGAAGGGTGAGAAGCAGCTACGACAAACGCTATGCTAATTGTTGGTTGCTCGCCAACCAAAGATGGCAGGACCCAGTACTCAGCTCTGCAATACCGGGCACAACGACTGGAACCTGAAAATAGGAGTTGGTATTTTCTACCATCTCAAACTCTCTCCAAAGTGCCGAGACATCATCCTCGTTGGTTTAACTAACTTAACAGGTTGAGAATTCTGTTGAGTTGATGAGGATCATCATCTTCTACGCAGAGAAGCTTCCCTATCACTAGCTTCTCCATCATTGTCGATCATCATGGTGTCTATGACCGGCCTGGGAGGAAGGCTAGTCACCACAACTTCCGGAGACGACTCAGGGGCAACAATCTTCGCCCTCTTATTTCTCCGATCGCGGAGGAGCGTCTTCTTTTTGGTTACTTGACCTCCGGCCGGGGACTCCGTGAAGAAACACTTGTATCCAAAGCATGCCCCGAGACACCTGTTCAAGCAAGCACTTCTTGAAGCAGCCTCGCCGTGTCAGCAGGATCAGCCAAAACGTCCTCATCGGGGACGACAATCGAGCCCGCAGGTAGACCTGATTTCAAGGGAAAAAAGGAGAAAGGATCAATCAATTTTGCGTGAAAAGCAAAAGCGTGACAATTTTAAGTTATCATGATTTTTGGCCTTCCACCTGTATTTGAGGGCTAATTCTTTCCATGTGCAGGTTTCGGACGTAGTAACGTCCAAGATTTTCTGAACCCACTGGGCCAAGCGTTCAACCATAGGTAGAACCCATCGAGTTGCTGAAATAGGCGAAAGGAGGAGAATCAGTACGGATATGAAGGAATTCCTGATAAAAGATATATTGAACAAGGAGCTTACGAGTGCGGTTCCATGATTCCGGAAAGGATGAAGTCGTTGTCGGAATGATATCTTTGGTGGCAACTACAACGAACCCTTCCATCCACCCACGGTCATTGTCGTCTTCCATGCTAGATAATAGAGCATGGTGTCGCGTTTACTGAAGTTTATCATTCCCCGCGGAAGACTTTGGGGGGATAGAGATTCATCACATGAGCTAAGGATAGCTCCTCTCCTGTTTCTTGGCACAAATGCCGAAGGCAAGCAATCGTCCTCCACACAGAAGGACTTACTTGTGCCAAACACACTTGATAGCGGAGGCAGAACTCTGCAATAACGGAGTCAAGCTCTCCACTCAAAGAAAACGCACCCAAAGTAAAGGGATACGTGTAAAAGTATGTAAAACCCTCCTGGGTAGAGTTACTCGCTCTGTTAGATCAGGAGAAACAATGTCCAAATCTTGACAGCGGTAATCTTCCTTCACAACGGAAATACTGGAAGGACGGATGGAAGAAGGGTATCTGCCAACGACCAACGTGTGAGGGTTAGCTGAAGGAAATTTCTCTTCGAAGTCTTTTGTTGTAACAAGACTTCTAGGGATGATGGTGCCCACTGTTAGAGGAGCAACATCCTCGGCTTTGCTTTTGCCCTTTGAAGAGCTAGTGTTCTTTGAAGAAGAAGCCATTATATGTTATGGATAAAGGAAAAGCTTTTTCGTTTGAAGGAAGTTAAAGAAAGGTTGAAGAATAATAAAGAGAGTTTTAGAGTGTTTGACGAGTTATGGAGTATGAGTGAAGAAGGTTGATGCGTATAAGTAAAGGTTTGGGTAATTCGTGGCCATGACTACCTCAATAACCGACAAAAGCTATATTGAATCGTGGGATGATGCATGTTCGGGGCATTAAATGCGGAGAGACGTGCGTCTAATCAACTGTCAAAAGCTTTTCAGAAGGAATCATGGTAGTTCCCGCCAAAAAGAGTGTTTCTACCAACCTCCCAATGACACAAAGTTATGCCACCAGAAAGCAGGGGGACTATCTGTATACGGTAAAATACGTTATGCCACGTGGCCGCTTAAGAGAATGACACGTGGAACTTAAGGCGAGGGATAGTTAGAACTGAAGGCCCTTTGTCACCAGAAAGAATGACACTCATAAAGATGCAACAAATACCCTCCGACCAGTAGCATTTAATGGAGAATATTCTACAGCATTTAGTGCACTGCCCATTACAGAGAATTTGTCATTTATGCTCACCGTTATACCTTCATCAATGGCCTCATAATTGACATTAAAGAAGGGCACGATCATATGACCTTGTTCCCTAGGCGTAACTATAAATAATGAGCTCTGTTATCAT
This sequence comes from Nicotiana obtusifolia, assembly GCA_002018475.1. Taxonomy (NCBI): domain Eukaryota; kingdom Viridiplantae; phylum Streptophyta; class Magnoliopsida; order Solanales; family Solanaceae; genus Nicotiana; species Nicotiana obtusifolia. The sequence goes on from MCJB01050142.1 coordinate 42,622, forward strand.
TGTAAATGAGACGACTTTTCTGGCAAATTTATGCTACAATCGATCAAAAGCTTTACATAATTTTACTTTCTTGTTCCTTGTTTTCATCACTATTATGCCCAGAAGCTCTGCCCCGGAATTACTGCTTTTCGTGATTTTACCTTCATTTCAAGGCTAAGTATTGCTCTTTAATTATTTTATTATTTCAGGATAAAATTAATTCACTTGTCCAGAAACCACGTATAAATTCAACTGTACCGTTTTACGGATAAACAAAAACACTCCCCCTTCCAGGCCAGCTATTTAAGAAAGTTCGATGCACTAAGTTTCTAATACGCTTGAAGAGAAAATTGAATTCTATCAGATTTATTATATGCTTAGTTTATATTTTCTTAATAGATTGTTTTTACAAATTAAATTCGTAATCTTTTAGTTATATATACGATGACAATTCTCACCTTTACTCGGGACATGCTATTTTATGAACGCCAAAAATATTTGTGTCACTTTATACAAGCAATGATACTTTAGTGGTAAGTCGGCATCACCTTCAATTTATGACTATGGAATCCCTAAAATTAAAACATCACATTGGAAAATAATGAACACGGGTGGGTCACACTCGGAAACTCATAAGTAATGAATAATGATTGAGCTAACAAAAATTAGGGAAATGTCGCTTTTAAAATATTCGGTTTGCTTCCTTCACAAATTGCTTCATCTATATATTGCTTCATTCTGGAAGTCACAAGTCGTCAAGTGACTTTTGACTTTGGGTTTCATGCCAAAGCTACTCTTGGAGATGTTACTGCATTCCTGTTATATCGACAAAAATCTTAGTACTTCCATGTTTAGGTTACTAATAATATTTTTTACAATTAAATTAAAACAGTATATATTAGGTCTCGTTTAAAAAATTTCCAGTTATTTGCAAAAATCAATAAATCAACTATAATCATTCAATATAGTTAAGAAAAGATGACCAAACCATAGGCTGGGACAAAAGACACTGCATATGCTTTTTAACTCTTTCTGGACATTGGAATCTCCGAAAGTTGTCTATGGATAATTATCTTTACCCAAAAAAGAAAAAGAACTTTATTGTGGTAAAATTATCTGACTTGGATTTCTAGTAGGGGGTAATTTAGTCAAGTTACATGCTTCTAGCTGTACTCAACCTTCGTAAATCTAGGAAAATTTAGATTTTGGATTGGTAACTGCTAGCTGTATTTCAAAATGATACTTATCTCAAAAGTTATGAATAATCAAGTGTTTTCTAATAACTCCTGTTAAAAAGAAAAAAGAAAAAGAAAAAGAAAAAGGGTTGAAGCAGTACTTTAGCCTAATGTATTTGAAGTGATGAAAGCAGTTGCGAGTTGCAACAGTGTTGTGTTTCTGCAACATTCAGAGACAAAAAGAGAGAGAGAATGTCTGCTTCACTTTGACTTTTTAATTTCTTAACAGTGAAAGTTGTTTCCATTTAAGGGTATGTTTAATCTCCTCTTCTTCTTGTTTTTCAGTTACTTTTTCACTAGTCAAGATTGTCTTACTTTTGCTGCGTGCATGTGTATATTATTCTGCTTTAGGATTCTGCAAAAATCTGAGAAAAAAAAAGTTTTTGCATGTCTTCTTGTTAAAATGACTGTAGATTCAGAGGTTTGAGTCCCAAAAAGTAAAACTCGCTTGGCATGTTTAACTTTTGACAATCATTTGCAAATTATAGTGTTTTTTTTCCTTTGTACTGTACCTGTTTTTTTTGGGTATTATAGTTGTAAAATTCTCCCGTCTACGTTACTCTGTTAAACTAATCTTTTAACATGAATTGACCACGTTCTAGTTTCAGTTATTCTCCTGTTCCGAAAAAGAAGAAAAAGTTTCCAACTTTGAAAATGAGTTCTATCTAAACGGATTTAAACTTGATAGGTTCAACCTTAAGGATCTTAGTGTTGAAACTCGTTATAGTTTTAAAATTACGGGTATAGAAATCAAAATTGTTGAAATTTTAGTAGTTTTTCACATTTGTATCTATGTTCCGTGTCAAAATACTTGGTTCTGTTGAACCTATAAGTAATAAACTCCATCAGCCTCTACTTATTGTATCATAGGTTCGCTTTAGTTGGGATATTATGTAAAAACAAAAGCCATATATGAAGTTAACAAAATCATTTTTGGCGTACCTATGTTGTTGCCAGTGGCGAAGCTACATGGTCATAAAGGTGGTCAATTGACCACCCTTCGTCAAAAAAATTACACTGTGTATTTAGGTAAAATATTACGTTTTAGAGGTATATAACACATATTGAACTTCCTTTGTCGGGAATTCTTTTCACTTCTTTCAAATTTAAACACCCGTGGAAAAATACCTAGCTTCGCCGCTGGTTGCTGCCTATATATGATCATTTGATATTTGGCTTATAACTGCTATAGCTTATAACTGCAATTTTTTTCTTTTGTGTTCAATTTGCTACACATGATACAGTAGCTTGCTGCAATGGATCCATTTGAGGCAGCTAAACTTGTGCATGAGAGAATCCTGAGAGTTGAACCTAAGCATGTTACAAGGAAGATTATTGGCTATATTTACTTGCAAGACTTCCCCAATCAGGAAATGATTCGATTAGCATTAGGCCCTGATACCTTAATTCACAACGTGATCCAAAAGGCAAAAAATGCCCTTAAACTAAACTCAACTTCAATGTTTTACAATCCAGTTTCACCTTCTATAAATCCAGCACTTATAGCAGATCCCCTAATGCAGTTTGCACACTTTTCACCTCTTTCATCATGTTCAATTTCATCGGCTTTTGATGTAGCCTCCTCTTGTTGCGAACCTCAACTGACTGACAAACGTTCTCAGTTGACCGAAATGCCTTACTCTGACTATGAGCCTTCGCAACGGTTTCTCCACCTTGAAGAAACAATGGACTTTGAAAATTTGAATTACCAAAGTGATTACTGCTATCCAGAAGCAGCCCTAATCAGGCGCAGCAGAAATTCTCCAAATCGGTTTAAATTTCCAGTTAAGGCTTGCCACTATTTCAACAAGGGGTTCTGTAAAAATGGTACTAGCTGTAGGTATTTTCATGCTTATCCATTTCCGGAGAGCTACCATCATATGGTTGACCCTAATTTATGTGAAAATGGTGATGAAGATCAAGTACTTTCACCTGGTTCCCTGGAGAAATTAGAGCTAGAGATAACTGAGCTCTTGAAATCCAAGAAAGGGCATCCTCTTTCAATTGCATCACTGCCCATGATGTATTATGAGAAGTATGGGAGAACCCTCCAAGCGGAAGGGTATCTAACCGAGAGCCAGAGACATGGTAAAGCTGGTTATAATTTGACAAAGCTTCTTGCTCGATTGAAGTTTGTTCGTCTGATTGAGAGGTGTTTGTTATCTGGACTCTTGCATCATTTTATTTAGTCAATCGATCCTATTTAACTTCTAATATGTTTGGATGTTATGTTACAGGCCTCATGGACAACATTCTGTAATCCTGGCTGAAGATGCAGCAAAGTACATGGACTCTCATGGTGGAAGAAGTGATCCCGGTCCTATTGTTGGCGGTTCATGTCAGATATATTTGACATTCCCTGCTGAGAGCACTTTTACGGAGGAAGATGTCTCTGATTACTTCAAGTATGCAACCCAACATGTGATGTTTATGTGCGTTTCCTTTTAGTTAGCATTCAATACTTCTCTGATCTTTGGTTTTTGTTTTCAGCACTTTCGGTCCAGTTCAAGATGTAAGAATGCCATGTCAGCAGAAACGGATGTTTGGATTTGTTACCTTCTTCAGTGCAGATACTGTAAAATTGGTTTTGTCAACAGGAAATCCACATTATGTGTGTGGTGCTCGCGTTCTTGTCAAACCTTATAGGGAGAAGTCAAAGCTATCCGAAAGGTACTCTTATAGGCTCTTGGTTAAAGTCACCCTAAATCACGGCTTTTTTTTAGTGCCTTATAGGTTCTAATCATACTGCAATTCCTTAATGTCACATCTCGATTGCTCGATTAAGTTGATCTTTATACTCTCTGCATGCTTTGGTAAGTAAAGCCTGGAGTTACACTGAGAATTCAGCTTCTTCTTTTTCTTCCATTTCCTTCTTGTATCTATGAAGTGAATTACTCTTGCATTTTGTTCATTTTAACTGATTTTTCCTTTTGATATTAACGGGATTATAGTTTCCAATTTAGATCTGATATACTTCTACTAGTTCACAATGGTCAAACCTGTCTAATCTAATTTCTTCTCCCGTAGGAGATACCAGGAGAAAATGGAGTCACCAATATATTACCATGTACATCATGCTGATTTGGATTCTGAGCTACAAGAAAGTAAGACAATTGCACTTGAAATATTGCTCATTTGTCATTGTAGACTGAATGAAATTTCTTTTCCATGAAAGGTTTAGTTACTATGGCGTGTGGATGAACATCCATATCTGTAAAGCCATTTTATTAATCAACTTGGGCATGCTCTAATCATTTGCTCTTTTTTATCTAACACATATCGTGGACTGTCAACAGGATTGGCGTACTCCAGACTGCTAAGGAAGCATATAATGGAAGAGCAAGCCCTTGAACTTGTGTTTAGGCGACTTGCACAGCTGCAGTTGTCACAAAAATCCATGGCCGCTCTGTCCTATTTCGACGCTTCCATGGATGAATTTAACATTTCTCAACGTATGTTATACTCATTTTATTGTTACTGACTTTAGCCACCTGGCTTCACTTTTTAGTACACTGATTTTCTGTACTGCAAGTGCACTGAGCGTTGTAAGTTCTTGTCAGCAGAACAGTTCAGCCATCAATCAGATGTTCGGAACAGTGGGTACACGGACGAAGATAATCCCAAACATTCAGGAAGCCATTGTGCTTATGAGGAGAGGTATATACTGGAGTTATAAATTAGTTATGATAGTCATCGACTTGCATATCTACCAGTATTTTCTAAAATCTGATAACAAGTCCTCTCTTCACTTTGATGTTACTTGCGTAGCAACTGAACTAACAAAAAAGCTTGTCTTGATATTCTTTACTTTGTCTTTCCATTTGCTGTCATCTCGTTCCAAAAGTGCGCAGAGTATTTACATTACATTATGTTCTGTATCCACATTATTGTCCCACAGAACAGGTCCAAAACTTATGTCAAATAGTTTGAAGGTAGGTCCTAGGATAATTGTGTGTGTAACATGAAAGTTTTGGTTACTGATTAAGCTGTCTTCGCAAATGGAACCTTGTACTTCACTTGGACTCATTTAGTTCTTTTATGTTGTATTACTACAGCAATGAAGGAAACAACCTACCAGACAGTCCATTCGCATCTGCAGTAACGAGCAGCATATCTGCAGTCATTTAGGTCCGGTGACACCTTATATAGGTATACAAGTCTAGTTCGAAGGCAGCATCTTGAATACGAGACAATGGAAGTCTTTTGTTCCCCTTCTTCAGCTCCGAACCCTTACATTCAAGAAGTTAAAGGCTTTTTGCTGATGTAGTGCATAGATAGAGGAATATCAGAAGTAGATCCTCCGCATGGCCGGGCTAAAATAACTAGGCCAATTAGGAAATATGAGATACACAAAACGCACATGTAAGAAAGTTCATAGGTCTTTTCTCTGCTTTTTCTAGATGTTAGGGCATAGCATAGACAATAGGACAGATGTAGTTGTCCTTGGGAAAGAATGTAATACTATATAGGTATAAACTTTAGTTGATGGAGGAGATTAGTGAAGATGCAGGGTTAAAAGCATGTTCATGATCTCTATGAAGTTTGGGAGTCTAGCTTAAATACAAGCCTCTTAAGTTCCTTTTGAGAAGAAACTTGATCTCCTGCAAGGTGCGGACATTTTTTTATGTCGGGTAATATGATTTTTTTTGGTTGTTTTCACGTATATTAAGTAATTTATCTTTGAGCATTAATTAAAAATAAAATTGATCATATTAACCTTAATTTATTCATTGAAAATATGAGTTAATTTCTTCTTGAACAGGAGGGAATATAAATTAATCATGATTAAATGATAAGTCTAGTGTGGCTATATTGTTTTTGTTGGGTAGGTGTGTGTGTGTTAGTCTGTGAATAATTTAGTGCGGAGTAAAATTAAGGTTGGCGTGTTTGACTGGTTTGTGAAGACCGAGGGAGAGGTCTCACCGCAGAGTATCCAGATTTACAAGAAATATTGATTAGTCGGACATACGAGTGCGTGGGATTAATATTTAAAAGTACATTATCCACGCCAAAGCAACGATTTTTTAGATAATGATTGTTGGTATGAATAATAATTTAAGTTACGATACTAAATACCAAGTCTTTTAAATAGGCTACTGTTTCGGATATTTCTTTTGCCGTAAATATGAGCACCTAGAAGATTTCAAAGCACATTCTAACCTTAAGCAACGATATCACTGCCCAAACTCAGCAGTAGGGACGGCGACAAAATTGGGGATAAAGGGGAGTTATTAAATATTAAAATATCACAGTTAGGTGTCAAATTCATGTTGTTTTTATCACTATGCTTGAATATGACAAACAGGATTTTTAGTCCTTTGCTCTAACCAGCTGAGCTAATGTATATAGGTTTTAAACTGTATATATTTTCGCATTTGCACAAAGTAATTTTTCTAAAAACATTGACTACCTTTGAGACAATGTGGCTACGCAACTGCCAACAAACAGAAAATTAACTAGGGTTCTTGGTGGATGTTTGCCGTTTCGGATGGTGGGGAGAGGATAAATATTATTACTACAAAGGGAAAAAGACATTAAAAAGTGACCTCGCTATCTAATCATCACCTGCTTGCATGTACTTAGATGTTACATTGAGTGGTTGTATCGAAAAATTATGTCCATTTGTTACTTAGGAACTGAAAATAGATTTATTCCTCCGTAATTGCCGGAGAAATAATGTGGTAACAGTGACATTTTCTCGATCAAGAGATGATGACACCACTATGGACCAGCCCATGGTAAAGTTGTCGTGGGCTTACCAATTACACGAGTTCTGAGGGGGGAAATAAAAAATAACATGATTTCCAACTGCAAATTTTGCAAGAAATCTCTCAAGTCGAATAGGAGAAGTTTCAATCGGAGCAAAGGCTAGGTCTGTTCCGGGAGTATTTGCCTCTTCTCGACCCTGAGGTCGTAGCAAAGATGATGCAAGAGATTCAGAACCACATTCGTGGTCTGGAAGAGAGGAAGGAGGCCTTCCTCCAAGTACAAAGGGAACTAACTGCGCTGGTCGCCCGCATAACTTCGGTTCTCAGTTGAAAATTAGCCATAATTTCAAAAGTAAATCAAAATTTAGTTATTTTTTCATGTGAAAATAAAATTTGAACAAAAAATCTCTTAAAATTCCGGAAAAATTGTAGCATGGGGTTTTAATTTTTTACGTGTGAGATTCCAGCATAATGTTCTGAAATTCATAACGCGCTGGAGTTTTAATATAATATGCTGGAAGTTTATATGTTTCCATAATCCAGCATACTATACTGGAACTTTCTTTATTTCAACTAGGGTAATTTTATCCAGATTTTATCTCCGCCTTGTATAATGGCTATTTTTCAATAACTTTGCAAATACTGACTATTTGTTAATAACCACCCATAAAAATGGCTAGGCCATACTATTTTGACGAGTTTTGATTGATGGATCCACGGGCCTCACTAATCAATATGGACAAGCCCATTACCAAAGACGAACAAATACAACTAATGAAGTTGCATTTTCCGATTAAACACCAGCTAAGTGTCCCGTGCAGCTAAGAGGAAAGGAGGAGGAAGATGAACACAGACATAACAATCAAAATGGCATGGCATAGCCATTTTGACGGCTGGCTATTCAAAATTAGCCATCATCGCTAATGTAATCGATTTATAGCCATTTTAACTTAAAATATATTTGTAAATGATATTTTTGCCCTTCTCCTTTTTAACGTCCTGTTTAGTTAGTTTTCGTTTCTGAATCGCTTTTTGCTTTCTTTTTAGAGTAGTGTACGAATTTCGCTTTCGTGAGAACACTTTCTTCGAATTTAGTCTAGGTTAGTGTAACAACCCGACTTGTCATTTTAAGCTCTAGCGCGTCGTTCGGCGGTTTGAGGCCTTGAGTAGCTTCACTTCATGTTTTATGACTTGTACGTGTGGTTGGAATTGAATTTCGGGAAGTTCAGAGTTGATTCTGATGGAAAATTCTAATTTCAGAAGCTTTAAGTTGGACTAAGGTCTGACTTTTGAGTAAACGACCTCGGAATTGGGATTTGAAGGTTCCAATAGGTTCGTTTTCGAACTTGGGCGTATGTTCGAGTTGAGTATCGGGCCGCCCAGGAGTATTTCGGCACTTATTATGAAAAGTTGGCATTTTGAAGGTTTTATAATTTCCTAAGTTAGGTTTGAGGTGGACTTTGGTATTATCGATGTCCGTTTGGGATTCCGAGCCTTGGAATAGGTTCTTATCGTGATTTATGACTTGTGCGTAAAGTTTGGCATCATTCCGGAATGTTTAAGTATGAATCGAACGCGTTCGTCGAAGTTTGAAAGTTTAAAGAAAGATTTCGATCGTTGATTTGTAGTTTCGATCTTGTTTGGTGTGATTTGAGGCTTCGAGCAGGTTTGTGTCATGTATTGGGACTTGTTGGTGTGATTGGACGGGGTCCTGGGGGCCTCGGATGTGATTCGGAGGGTCTACAGGTCATTTCGCCATGTTGAACTGCTGTTTTCTGAGGTCTGGTGCACCCTTCTTCGTGTTCGCAAGGAAAGGGTCGTGTTCGTGAAGAGAAAAATGGGAGAAAGGCAACTGTGAATCGCGTTCGTAGAGGCAGATTTGCGTTCGTGAAGAAGAAATTTTGCTGCACAAGGCTGAATTTGGAAGCTTATATCTTGCAATCTATAAGGAATTTGGAGATGATCCAAAAATAAAAGTTGTAGCCCTTGGTGTTTAGTTTTCAGAAAGTCAAACCAATTGTTATTTTGAGTATTTTACTAAAAGTTATGACCATTATACTAGAGGCTGTCTAGAGGAGTTAGGCAGCTTGCTCTTCGCGATCGCGATTGGTTTTCAGCGATCGCGAAGGGCAATTTTGAGTTGAAAAAAGTTGTGCTTCGTGATCCCAAAGCATTTTCAGCGATCACGAAGGGTTAATACCTGCAGAAGCTATATTTCGGGGGTTTGGCTCATTTTCACCTCATTCCTTCCATGGGAGCAGACTTTGGGGCGATTTTGGAGTGCCATTTTCATCATCAAACTTTAGGTAAGTGATTTCTACACCTTGTGAGTAAAATACATGGTTTATATGTGGATTAAAACATGAATATTTATGGAAATTGTGGGATTTTAAGAGAAAAACCTAGTATTGGTATTTTAGGATTTTTACCACGAAACTGGACATGGAATTGGGAAAAAAAAAATCATATATTTGAGTTCATAGTGTTATGGGTAAATTTTATCTTCGAAGATTTTCGGAATCCGGGCACGTGCGCCTGAGGGTTGATTTTATTGACTTTTGGAGCGGATTTGAGAATTGCTATGAATTGATTTATTATGAGTATTAGAATATATTTTTATTGGTTTGCACATTGTTCGACTAGTTTTAGAGTATCTCGGTGCTTATTAAAGAAGGTTGGCATTTTGAAGGTTTAAAAATTTTCTAAGTTTGGGTTGAAGTGGATTTTGATGTTATTGATGTCCGTTTGCGATTCCAAGCCTGGGAATAGCTCCGTATGGTGATTCTGGTCTTGGGAGCGCGTCCGGATGTGGATTTGGAGGTTCATAGGTCGTTTCGCGTCAATTGGTGAAAGTTAGAAATTGGATGATATTTGGGAAGTTTGATAGAGAGTGGACCTTTTGCTATCGGGGTCGAGTTTTAATTTCGGAAGTGGGAGTAGGTCCGTTATGTCAATTGTGACTTGTGTGCAAAATTTGAGGTCAATCGGATATGATTTGATAGGTTCCGGTATCTGATGTGGAAGTTAGAAGTTCAATAGTTCATTACGCTTGAATCGATAAGCAATTTGTAGATTTGATATTTTTTGATGTGATTTGAGGCCTCGAGCAAGTTGGTGTCATGTTATGGAACTTGTTGGTGTGATTGGACGGGCTCTCGGGGGCCTCAGGTGTTTTTTGGGATGGTTTCGGGCCATTTTCCAATGTTCTGCTGCTGCTGATGCTGGTTCTGGTGTCCTTCATCGCGAACGTGTAGAGGCAATCACATTCGTGTTCGCGAAGAAGGATTTGTGGGCTGGAGGAGATTGCTCATTGTGAACGCGACACAGAGGTCGCGAACGCGGAGAAGAGCCTGAGGAACCTACGTGAACTCGAAGGGGCAGTTGTGCATAAAAGGAAAAGGAGGAACTGGTCCTGAAGCTGTTTGGCCTATGCGAACGCGAGGCCTACCCTGCGAAAGCGAAGCAGTAAGGATGGAAGGGTTCGCGAACGCGGCGTGAGAAACGCGAATGCGAAGAAGAGATTTTTGGTCCAGGGCTATTTGGCCTTCGCGATCGCGAGGGTCATTCCGCGATCGCGTAGAGGAAGGAACTGGGCAGTGGGGCTATATTTCGGGACTTAGCCCATTTCTCTCACATTTTCATTTGGTTGGACGATTTTTGGAGAGTTTCAAGGGAGATTTTCATCAAGAAACAAGGAAAGTGATTCCCACCTACTACAAGTTAAATACTTGGTTTATATATGGATTTAAATATGGAAATTAGTAGAAATTTAGGATTTTGGTAGAAAGTCTAAAATCGGTATTTTTGGATTTTAACCATGAAATTTGACATGGAATTTGGGATAAGTTATATATTTGAGTTTGTGGTGTTATGGATAAAGTTTATCTTTGAAAATTTTCGGAATTCGGGCACGTGGGTCTGAGGGTTGATTTTATAGACTTTTCGAGCGGAGTTGAGATTTAATATAAATTGATCAATTATGGGTATTAGAATATATTTTGACTGGTTTCACGTTGTTTGAATAGTTTTGGATCGGGGGGCTTTGATTTGAGGTATTAGGGAGGCTTTGGAGCCGGTTTTGGAACTTCGGAGCGAGATAAGTCTACTGTCTAAACCTGTGAGAGGGAAACTAACTCTTGGTGATGTAATTGTTATGTGTTACTTATTGCGGGGACTACGTATGCACAAGGTGACGAGAGTCCGTGTATAGCTAGATTCATGTTATGTTCGGGTAGACTTAGGCTCACACCATGCTATAGCTGTACTGCTTGAGTTGTCTCCTGCCTATTTAATTCCTTTATTTTACGTTGCGACTTGAGACGAGACTTGTGTAGAGTAATAGACTCGATATGGTAGAGATTTGACGGGCTCCATGATTAGCCGCAAAATAATTGTACTCCCCTTAGGAATTTCTCGCGCGTTATGTGTTTTCATCGAAAGGTTTCCCTAAAAATTTGTAACTCACACGTCTTTTCGTGAGTGGGGTCAAAGACCCGTTAAAGCTTTTTATTCTAATGGGATCGGGCCGTTCCCCTCGTCAATATAATAGATACATCTATGGTTTGTGCCATTCGACCTTCGGCAGTGCGCACATTATGATGTTATCGGGCCGTTCGCCTCGGCAAGATTATGTATCACACTCTCATGGGAGCAGGCCGTTCACCTAGGTAATATAATAGATGTATTTATGGTTCATGCCATTCGACCCTCGGCGGTGCACATATTATGACGGGATCGGGCCGTACGCCTCGGCATTTCTATAAAATACTCTTATGAAATCGTGCGTAATAATTGGCAAGAAGCCAGCACAATAAAATGGCACTTAGTTTCTAAGACTAGGTAAGTCGATTATAATAACAATTCAAGCTATTTTTTTTTTGAAACATATATAATTTCATATTCGAAACTAGCAGTGGAAATATTCAAACAACCTCCTAAGACTGGTAATACTGAGTCACGAACTCTAACTGAATACATGAAATTATCTCGAGGGTCGAATATACAATACTGTGCGGATAAGAAATTAACAGTACAATAAAATAGAAAGAGTCCAAGGGACTGCGACGACCAAACAGCTTTACCTTGAATCCTTGCGATCACAGTCTAATTCTGTCCGAGTCCGATATCTCCAATACCTGGCTCTGCACCAAAATGTGCAGAAGTGTAATATAAGTACACCACGGTAAATTCCCAGTAAGTATCAAGACTAACCTCGGTGGAGTAATGACGAGATACAGTCAAGACACTCGCTAGTCAAATAACCTGTGCAATACAACTGTGACGACCCGGTAAATCGTCTCATGGGTTACTGCTCCGTCTTCCCCAATATCTGTATCATTATGCCTCGTTATCAGTATTTAGGTAATTTAGTTGAGTAAGTTGCATTCGGAGTGAAATCGGTAAGAAATGAGACACTTAGTCTCTTTCAAGGAGGCTTAAGTTGTAAAAGTCAACTGTATGTTGACTTATGAGTTAGAAGGCTCGGATGTGAATTCTGATGATTCGGTTAGTTTCGGGAGATGATTTATGACTTAGGAGTGTGATCGAAATTAGTTTTGGAAGTTCCGTGTAGAATTATGCTTGAATTGGTGAAGTTAGAATTTTGGCGATTTCCGGTTGATGGGCGAGATTTTGATCCGAGGGTTGGAATGGAATTTTGAAAGTTGCTGTAGCTTCGATATGTGATTTATGACTTGTGTGCAAAATTTCAGGTCATTCGGACGTGGTTTGGTTGGGTTTAGATCAAAATAGCGATTTAGAGGATTTTTGAAAAACCTTAGGCTTGAATACGATGCGAATTTGATGATATGATGTTGATTTGACCGTTCCGAAGGTTGGAACAAGTTTAAATAAAGTTATGGGATATGTTGGCTTGTTTAGTTGAGGTTTCGGAGGCCTCGGGTGAGTTTTGGATGGTTAAATGGATTCAACCATCGTTGGAAAAACAAAAGTTGCAGAAAAACTAAGTGACAATGCGGACCGCATATCTCACAGTGAGATCGCAAAAACAAGCAGAGACCTGGGCAGGATTCGCGACCAAAATGCGGTCAGAATGCGAACCGCAAACCTGAAATGCGGACCGCATATTTGACCGTGGAGATCGCAAACTGAGACAGAAAATTTGACAAAAATCTACGTCAAAAATGCGATCGCAAAACATGAAATGCGAATCGCAAACCTCGCTTTGTGTTGAATTCGCGGTGAAGGCTAGGGCCATTTTCGCGATGGCTACGTCAAATATGCGAACCGCATACCTGTTATGCGGCAGGTATGCGATCGCATATTTGGTCGGGCAAGGGTGTTTTAGCTCGATTTTTGACCACTCTATAAATAGAACTCAGTGCCCATTTTGCCATGCAAAACCCATTTCCGTTACCCACGAAGAGAAACACCATAGAATCACAACGAATCAACCTCAAAACTACATCTAAAGGAGATTTTCTTGGATAAATTCAAAAAGGGAGGAGTTTTGGTCACCTCAAGCATACTTGGGGCCATAGAACTCGGATTGAAGCAAGTTTTGAAGAAATTCTTGGAGGGTTTTTAAGGGAAACATTGGGGTAAGTATTCCTAACTCAATTTTGAGAGATTTACCTAAGATTATAGCTGTTTTAGCACTTTTACTTGTGAGTTAAGTTGGAAAATTGTGGAAGACCCTAAGCTTGGACTTTGAGACTTAGAGGTCGAGCCTATGTCGGCATTTAACAAATTTTATATGGTTGAAATCGTGAGGAGATAAGGAACCCGTTGAGGTGATAATTTCTGAATTTTGAGAAGTGGGCCCGGGGCTCAGGTTTTGCTAATTTCGGGATTTTTTAGTAATTTCGATTGTTTTTGCTTGGGTTTTATTCCCTCAACATATTGTGACGTAATTGTTATGAATTTGGATAGATTCGACGCACGTGGAGGCCAATTCAAAGGGCAAAGGCGTCGCGGGCTAAGGATTTGGCCGGTTTGAGGTGAGTAATATTTGTAAATGATGTCCTGAGGGTTCGAAACCCCGGATTTGCACCTCATAGTGCTATGTTGAGGTGAGGTACATGCTCGATGATGAGCATGGGGTTGTTTACTTCTGGGGATTGGGACTTGGTCCATCCCGATTGATGATTTCTACTACATACTTGATTGAAATCTAATTGATATCATTGTGATTTGGGCTACTTGCCATATTTGGGCTTCGCGCCGGTTATGTGAACCCTTCAGGGGTAGTTGTCATTGTTTACTAAATCTTATTTGGGCATCTCGCCGGTTATGTGAACCCTTCGGGAGAATTTGTTACTGAATTGATTCATTTCATAAACTCGGTTGTGAACTCAAATGATATTTTCAAATAATTATAAATTGGATCGGGTGGCACGCCGCCACGAGATGTAATGTGCATGGATCGGGTGACACGCCGTAACGAGATATTGCGTTACTAAACCCCCCCACAGTAAGCGCCGGGTACCCAGGGAACGGGTGGCACGCCGCCACGATAGTCATGACTTGCATTGCATCGCATTGCATTTTTGGTTGTGTTGGTGTTGTCTTAATTTACTTCACGTTATCTATTTGAGATGTTACATGTTTTTACTGTTCCATCGTGGATTGCTCTAAGTCTTATGTGTTTCTTACTTTCAGTCATTATTTATATTTATTACTCACTGAGTTGGAAGTACTCACATTACTCCCTGCACCATGTGTGCAGATTCAGGCGTTATCAGTTCCGCCCCGAGGTATTGACTACTATTGTCAGAGTGGTGATTCAGAGACTACGAGGTAGCTGTTGGCGTTCGCAGCCCGGTATCTCTTTTATTTTGTTGTTTCCACTTTCTTCAAACAATTGTGCCAAAGATATTGTAATAGTTATTTTTATTATTAGGATTTCATTATTGGCTCATGACTTTGTGACACCCCGATCTGAGGGTTGTAGTCGGGATGGTTTACTATATTTTTCCGTAATTTACTGTTATTAAACCATACTTATATTATTTTCGTATTATTTAACTGTTAAAATGAAGTTAGTTTAGATTGGCTGGCCTTGTCTTCATGAGAGGCGCCATCACGACCGGGTTGGGATTTTGGGTCGTGACAACAACATACAAAAATAATAGCAAACAAATAGCAGTGATGGCACAATAATCAACTTGTGACATAAACAGCAAGGCAACAGGAACACTATAAATATTTTTCGAATGAATAATAAATACAAGTATAGCCAATTAATCAAGTCCTTCAAAATATACATCTTTTATCTATAAGGTTTTTAAATAAAAATCTTTAGGATGTAATCCGTACAATTAAATATATCCCGAATATACTTCCTTCAAATAAATATCTTACGAATATAATTCTTTCAAATATAATTCTTTCAAGTAATTATCTTTCGAATATAATTCTTTCAAGTAAAAGTCACCATGTGACACCTCATTTAACTTCCTGGTGTGAGAAATATATTCAACATAACACATCGAATGGCACGGTAATACCTTCGTGCACACTTATCTCATTCTCACCCGATATATACGTAGATCAAATCAATTGGCACGGCAACACCCTTCGTGCATTTATATCTTCCTCACTGTGCATACATATAACAGTACCAACTAAGTGGGAGAAATGCCAATAACAATAAAAGAAATAATGTGGGAGGCACACAGGAAGCAACAACAACTACAAGTCACATAAAAAACATAGGTGCACAATAACATCTCAAGATAAAGGCATGAATGTATACACAACGAAAAGATATCACAATATAATGTATGTCTCTTGTCCTGCCCTGCACGGAAACACCCTTCGTGCCATGAACATATGATAATATAAAAATAATGACACGACATCACCCTTCGTGCTTTTACTCTCATCCTCACAAGATAATGTAAATGAAATGGCACGGCATTATCCTTCATGCATATTAAGAATGGCACGACATCACCCTTCGTGTTTTTACTCTCATCCTCACAAGATAATGTAAATGAAATGGCACGGCATTATCCTTCGTGCATATTAAGAATGGCACGACATCATCCTTCGTGCTTTATACTCTCAAATGGCACGGTATCACCCTTCGTGCATTACACTCCCCCTCACATGATAATATAATTGAAATGGCACGGCATCACCCTTTGTGCTTTACGCTCTCAAATGGCATGGCATCACCCTTCGTGCTTTTCACTCTTCCTTACCAAGCACATATATATCCTTAACAAGCAAGGTAGGAAGCATAGATAATATCAAGGAGAGTGTTTAAATGACAACACAATACAACAATTCATATCACAATTTGCTCACTGACCACAACCAAAATCCAAAGATGTAGCAAAATCCATAAATTTCTCAACAAATAGCCCAAGGCTCCACACAACGTATATAAAACCTCAAAACAACAACAGAGATGGAAAAGTAACTCAGCATAGGACAACAACTTCTTTAATCTAGTTTTTAATAAATATAAATTAATGCCTCAATTTAAACTTATTTAATAATTATTTGCAGATAAGGATTCCATAATGAATTTAATTCCAAGAAAAATATCAAATCAACAAACACACGGAATTAACATAAAAATCCAAGTGACAATAAAATCAATTATCATATAAAATACAAACTCGACAAACAAGGAATGAGGCATGACAATTCAAGGGTTTACTAAGTTCCAATAATTTTTCAATTTAATACGTAAGGGCGTCTATGAATTTTAACCGATATAATTTGCACAAATAAACCAAGTACGTACTCATCACCTCGCGTACATGATTTTCAATTACACGATTTCCACATAAGACTCAATGCCTAAGGGTTAATTTCTCCCACTCAAGATTAGGCAAGATACTTACCTTTTTTAGATTAGGCCGATATTCCAAAATAGCCTTCTTGCGTGAAATGACCTCGGGACGGCTCAAATCTAGCCAAATAAATTATATAACTTAATTAAGATTCATCGGAAACACTTCCGAATAATAAAACGTCGACTTAAAAATTCCACCAAAAGTCAATGCGGGGCCCGCCTCTCGGAATCCAACAGAATTTTTACGAAATTTGAACACCCATTCCGATATGAGTTCAACCATACCGATTTTATCACATTCCGATAACGAATCGACCTCCAAATCCTCAATTTAAAGTCTATAAAATTTCTATCATTATCAACCCAAAATACTAATTAAATGATAAAAACAACAATAGATTCGGATAATTTAACCACAATTGAGTTAAGAACTCTTACCCCGATGTTTCCCTTGAAAATCTCACGAAAATTGCCTCAAAAATCGCTTCAAATCGAGCTCCATAGCTCTAAATATGTTAAAATGGCTGAAACCTCGAAATATAGCTTCTGTCCAGGAATTTACTCTTCACGATCGCGGAAAATGCTTCGCGATCGCGAAGCACAAAGTTTCCAGCTCAAAATATGCTCTTCGCGATTGCGGAAAACCAATCGCGATCGCGAAGCACAAACTCTCCAACTCTTTCAGACAGCCTCTAGTATAATAGTCATAACCTTTTGTACAAAGTTCCAAATGACAAATGGTTTGACGTTATGAAAACTAGACATCAAGGCTACAACTTTCATGTTTTGGTCATCTCCCAATTCCTTATAGATTTCGAGATATAAGCTTCCAAAATCAGCCCTGTGCAGCAGCAATTTCTTCTTCGCGATTTCCAAACTCTTCCCAGACAGCCTGTAGTGTATCCATCATAACTTTTTGTACACAACTTTAAATTCCAAACTGTTTGATTTTCTAAAAATTAGACACAAAGGGCTACAAATTTTATTTTTGGATCATCTCCAAATTTCTTATAGATTGCGAAAGCTTCCAAAGTTAGGTAGGTGCTTCAGACTTTTTCCTCTATGCGATCGTGGGAAGGCTTCCGAAACCATCCTGAAACTCACCCGAGCCCCTTGGGACCCCGTCCGAACAGGCCAACAAGTCCCAAAATATATTACTGACCTACTCGAGGCCTCAAATCACATATAACAACATCAAAACGATGAATCGCACCTCAATTTAAACTTAATGAAACTAAGAAATTCCAACTTCTACATTCGATGCCGAAACCTATCAAATTAAGTCTCACTGACCTCAAATTTTGCACACAAGTCATAAATGAGATAACATACCTATTTAAATTTCCAGAATCGATTTCTGACCCCGATATCAAAAAGTCAACTCCTCAGTCAAACTTCCAAACCTTCAATTTCTTATTTTCGCCATTTCAAGCCAAATTCAACTACGGATTTAAAAAATAATACCCAGACACACTCCTAAGTCTGAAATCACCATACGAAGCTATTGAGATCATCGAAATTCCATTCTGGAGTCATTTTCTCAAAAGTCAAATTCCGGTCAACTCTTTTTTTTTTACGTTTCAAAAATAAGAATTGTTCTTTCAATTTAATCCCGAATCATCCGAAAATCAAACTCGGCCACATACGCAAGTCATAATACACATCACAAAGCTGCTCGTGACCTTAAGTCGCTGAACGAGACCCTAATTCTTAAAACGACAAGTCGGGTCGTTACAGAAATCGTGCGTAACAATTGGCAAGAAGCCAGAATATCTGTGAGCTTGTTCCTGATTGAACTGTGACAACCTATCTGGTAAGGCCCATTATATATATACTCCGATTGAGGAGGTAGTTACTAGCTGAGAGTTTGAGTCATTGCTGAGATGAGGACTGTACCACGTATTTACACTTGTTATTTCGTTTATCTATTCTGATCCCTGTTTACTTTTACAATATCTGTCTTGTTGGACCACTAGTAAGCGTCGATGTCGATCCCTTCGTCACTATTTCTCTGGGGTTAGGCTAGATACATACTGGGTACGCGTTGATTTACGTATTCATACTACATTTGCTGCACTTTTTGTGCAGGTTCATATATATCCGGTGGTCTTTGGGCGCAGAGGCGCGTCTATTTCGGGGGCCTTACTGTGAGTTGCATCTCATGTTACGATCCGCAGCCTGCAGAGTCTCCATTAGAGTTATTTATATTTTTCATGTCTAACTTGTATTCCAGACAGATGTTGTATTTTATTATATTTTCCTAGATGATGCTCATGCACTTGTGACACCGGGTTTTGGGGGTTCCTACAGGTTGTTCGCCACTGTAGTTCGTGTAAATTCTATTTCACGCTATTTCGTTAATAAAAATTATGATTTTCAGGTACTAAAATGAGTAATTAAATTGACTAATCACTGTTGGCTTACTTGACGGCGGTATTAGGCGCCATCACGACCTTTCATGGATTTTGGGTCGTGACAACGACCTTTAGTGGATTTTGGGTCGTGACAGTTAGGTCAAATTTTCTTCAAATTTTTCTGGGTAAGTGTTGTTTTTACAGTACTGTGTTTGAATTTTCGTTATTAGTTTTATGTTGTAATGTTGTAATCGTTGCGTAACTTGTTTTGATAAGTTGGTCAAATATTTTTGTAGTCGGTGTATAATAGGGTGAATTTTTAAGTAGTTTTTTGCTTCAACTGCATTATAGATTGCTGGAGTTCTTGTGAAAACTTGAAATCCAGAACAATGTGTTGTACTTCATACTTAAAAATTTGATTTTTTATAATAAATCTAGTTGCAGTATATTATTCTGTACGTCTGACCTCTGAAGTCTTGTTGTCCAGTATAATATGCTGGATGAGTTTTATAATATACTGGAATTCTTTTATTTTGAAAATACTTGTTTTACTGATAATTTTTTTCGATTGTCTTTTCTTTTTTTGTTTGTTTTTTACATGTTGTATTTGATTATATTTTTTAATTGACTTCTGAAGGCTTGTTGTGCAGTATAAATTAATTTGTATTTATTTAAGTATGTTGTATCTGATTATGTTT
Organism: Nicotiana obtusifolia; assembly: GCA_002018475.1. Classification (NCBI taxonomy): domain Eukaryota; kingdom Viridiplantae; phylum Streptophyta; class Magnoliopsida; order Solanales; family Solanaceae; genus Nicotiana; species Nicotiana obtusifolia. The sequence goes on from MCJB01050142.1 coordinate 62,365, forward strand.
TTCAGTGTTTTTTTATGAATATATATTGGTACTAATAAATTTGATTCCAGTATATTATACGGGAAGCATGACCTCTGAAGGCTAGTTGTTCAGTTTTTTATACTGGAGGAGTATTATATTATATTGGAGTTTTCTTTCTATTTGATTAGCTGTGTTTAATGATAACTTATATATGTATTTTTTTATATGGTGTTTGATTATGTTTTTTAATTCTAGCCCAGTATTTGTTTATGAAATTTTATTTTTTATAATAAATTTGGTTCGATATATTATACGGTAAGTCTTCCCTCTGAAGGCTTGTTGTCCAGTATTTTATACTGGATGATAATTATAATATACTTGAGTTTTGTTTGATTTCGGTATTTTATACGGGAAGTCTGCCATCCGTAGGCTTGTTGTCGAGTATGTTATACTGGATGAGTTAATACTAAAGTTGTGTTTTATTTCTGATTACTTTTTTTCAGTGATTATTTGCATCTGTGTTTTTTTTAATATGCTCTTTGATTATGTTTTTTTTTTATACCCCAGTATTTATTTATGGAGTTTCATTATTTCTAATTAATATGATTCCAGTATATTATACGGGAAGTCTGCCATCTGTAGGCTTTTGTTGTCTAGTATGTTATACTGGAGTTCTGTTTATGTACTGGATTTTGATCGTGTTTACTAACCTAATTTGTAATATGCTTGTTTTCATGATTTTACAGAAATGGAATCTTCAAGTAGTATATTGAAGGTGCGTATTCCTGAAACGTTCAAGTTTTCATCTTTAAATTATATGAAATGTTGCTTATATTTTTTGTATTTTCATTTTAGGAGGGAGATAGATTTTATGAGTTTAAGGATTGATTTTCTGCTGATTCTTACTGGAAAAGTGATAGAAATTTTAAGCAAACTATTTCATCCTTTTTGTCCAGAACTCAAATAGATATGTTGAAGAACGATGTATTTGGGAAATTTTTTGAGTTGGATGAAGTTAGTCACTCTGGGAAGTTGACTCATTGTATGTTGCTGTCTCAACTTTTCTGTAGGGATAAAAGCAAAATAATTTTTAAAGTTTTTGGGCATGATGTAGCATTTACAGAAGAGGATTTTCACACTATTATTGGACTTAAGATTGAGGCATCCGATTATAGTTTTGTAGATGTTAGAGAGAACTGTTTGAAGGAACAGTATTTCCCTGAAGTAAAAGGGGTTTGAAGGTGGAGACTTTGTATCATTTTATGCAAAAGCGCTCTCGATTGTGTGATGGTACAACAGTTGATGTTTCTATTGATTTCGAGGTCTGTGATGAAGTTGCAGTAATGCTTGCTCCGATTTTACTATTAGAAGCCGTTCTATTGGGCAAATTTGATGGTCGAAATATGAGCAATCGTTCTATGAAAATCATTGACGATGAAGAGCTTTGTGTTTCTTTTCCATGGGGCAGTTTCTGTTTTAATGAGCTTATTGATAGTTTTTCGCATTTTCTAACAACTGTTTCAGTGAAAAAGAAATCAATGGGTAGGACCCCATCTTATACGGCGCTTGGATTCCCATTTTTGTTCAATGTATGGATGATGGAAGTGTTTAATGATTTTCATCAATTTTCAAAATATGATGATCGGGGGCCAATTAGGATGTTGTCTTACTCAAGCATTGAATGTCCAAAATATGACAAACTTCATAAAGACTTCTTTACAAATGAAAGTGTAAGTTAGTAGTATTTGACTTTTTATCATATTTCTTTGCTCAGAGATTTTGTTTTAATCTAATTGTTTATGTTTTTGTTTATTTAATAGAAGTTTAAGGTTTTCAAGGTGAACCCGTCATATCTTCTCCAACATTCATTGAAAATTAATGTTAGCGACGTTGTGAATGTAAGTTGTTGTTTCTCTGATTTTAATTAGTCTTGCTTTTATTTAATTTCTAGTGATAGTATACTAGATTTTGGTTCTGATAACTTGGATTTCAAAATTTAGTTGTTGTATATTATTCTGGAAGTCTGTTCTCCGAAGCATTATTTTCTATTTTTTTCTACTTGATGAGTAAGATATACTCGATCGGTATAATATACTCGATCATTATAATATACTGAATCAGTATAATATATTGGATGACATAATGTACTCGATCAGTATAATATATATACAGGATGAGTATAATATACTCGATCATTTTAATATACTATATGAGTATAATATACTCGATCAGTATAATATACTGGATTAGTATAATATACCGGATGAACATAATATACTCGATCAGTATATTATATTGGATCATTATAATATACTGGATAAGTATAATATACTGGATTCCCATAATATACTCGATCAATTTAATATATATATATATATATATATATATATATATATATATATATATATATACACACACACACACACACACACACACACACATACATACTGTATAAGTATAATATACTGGATCAGTATATTATACTGGATTGGTATATCAGTATAATATACTAGATAAATATAATATAGTTGATTTCACCATGTTTTTCAATTCTAATAACTTGCAATACATAATAATGTGCTAGCCTTCTTGAATAGTATTGAATATTGGATAAGTATAGTATACTGGATTACCATAATATACTCAATCAGTATAATATATATACTGGATGAGTATAATATACTCGATCATTTTAGTATACTGTATGAGTAGAATATACTCGATCAGTATAATATACTGGATCAGTATAATATACTGGATGAGTATAATATACTCGATCAGTATATTATACTGGATCATTATAATATACTGGATGAGTATAATATACTGTATGAGTATAATATACTAGATTAGTATAATATACTCAATGACTATAATATACTCGATCAGTTTAATATATATACTGGATGAGTATAATATAGTTGATTTCACCATGTTTTTCAATTCTAATAACTTGCAATACATAATAATGAGCTAGCCTTCTTGAATAGTTTTTGAATACTTGATTAGTATAATATTCTGGATTTGAGCATGTTCTTGTGTTATGATGCTGAAATTCTTACCAGAGAGTCGACAACTTTTATTTTTCTTTTCTTTTCAGAGGGTATCAGTCAAAGTTGAAGACATTATACGTGCATATCAGGTCAGTTTTAAGTAAAAGATGGAGAAAATTATTAAAGATACTCGAAAAAACATGAAGACACATGTTGATAAGTCTGTAAAGGTAATTAACTAGTTTGGTGCTATTTTTTGGTGTTGATTTTGTTGGTATAATAATATATTGTATATTATTGTTACAGGTTATTAATGAGAAGCTTGATAAAGTTTTAGAATTCATTGGAAATTTAAATGAAGGAAGTAAACAGAAATACCATCATGGTGTTTTGAATGATGAAGATGAAAGGAATAAATTTAGAGATTGTTCCAGCTTTTCAACGGAAAAACGTGACAAAAGTAATGAACATGAAAATAGTGAAAGTAATGAAGCGAGAGATGATATTGATGGAGAGAAATTATTCTAATAGAGATGTTGATCAAAATTATTTAGGTGATGCTGGTGGAGAGATGCTGCAGATGGAGACAACTCATCAAATAAACAAAGATATAGATGTTCCTCTTTCTGGAGATTCTGGTCATTTGTCGGGTGACAAAAGGATGAACAAGAGGAAGATGTTGATTTACACAAACAGGAAGAACAGTGCAATAAGGAATTTGAGCAGAGAAGACCATCTATTTCAATGCCACCAATCATTGATATTGAGTCAGTCCGCGGAGCACCAAATAAATAAGCTACTCATGAAGGCTGAATACCTTTTAGTTCAATTCCATCAGCCATGGATATTGATTCAGTTCATGGAGCACAAAACAAAGAAGGTACTTACGAAGGTGCAGCAGCTGGTGGAGATTTAGTGAAAGGTCCTTCTTCTGATGAAGAAAGAGCAGACTGTAATCCAGTTGAACCAGTTCTCACAGCTGGAAAAGATGTTGATGCTATCATGGATAAAATAGCTGATGGGACATATCTAATTTTTACACCACAGTGCAGTCAATATGTTTTCCAAAACAGCACACCTGCATCTTCAATGCCATCAGTCATGGATATTGATTCAGTTCATGGAGGACGAAATATAGAAGGTAGTGATGAAGATGCAACAACTGGTGGAGATTTAGTGAAAAGACTTTCTTGTGATGAAGAAAGAGCAGACTGTACTGCACTTGAACCAGTTCTGTCAACTGGTACAGATGTTGATGCAATCATGGATAAAATAGCTGATGGGACATATGCTTTTTTTAGACCACAGTGCAGTCAAGATATTTTGCAAAATAGCGCAGCTGCGTCCTTAATGCCATCAGTCATGGATATTGAATCAGTCCATGGAGGACAAAATAAAGAATGTACCGATGAAGCTGCAGTAGTTGGTGGAGATTTAGTTAAAGGTTCTTGTGATGAAGAAAGTACTAATGAACGTGCAGCAGCTGGTGGAAATCTAGTGAAAAGTCTTTCTTGTAATGAAGAAAGAGTAGATTGGTACAGATGTTTAGTACAGATGTTGATGCTATCATGAAAAAAATAGCTAATGGGAAATATGCACTTTTTACACCACGATGCAATCAAGATATTAAGCAAAATAGCACAGCTGCATCATCAATGCCATCAACCATGGATATTGAATCAGTCCACGAAGGACAAAATAAAAAATGTACTGATGAAGCTGCACCAGCTGGTGGAGATTTAGTGAAAGGTCCTCTTGTGATGAAGAAAGAGCAGATTAGTCACGACCCAAAATCCACTATAGATCGTGATGACGCCTAATGCCGCCGTCAGGCAAGCCAACGTTGATTTATCAGTTTATTTACTAATCTCCATAACTTAAATATTATAAGATGGAATTTACAGGGCAAAACAATAATAACTACGTGAACTACAATAACGAATAACCAGTAGGAACCCCCAAAATCCGGTGTCGCAAATGCATGAGCATTTTCTAAGGCGTACCATAATAATACAACATCTATCCCAAATGTAATAAGACAGAACAAATCTCCTCAACAAGTGCGCCTATGCGCCGAGGTGATCCTCAAATGAACCTGTCGGATCCCGCACATTTAGTGCAGAAGTGCACCATGAGTACGCAAATCAACGCGTATCCAGTAAGTATCTAGCCTAACCCCGGAAAAGTAGTGACGATCGACATTGACACTTACTAAAGGTCCAATAAAGTAATATAATAAAACATAAGCAGATATGAAGCATACGACAATGATGGGATAAATCTGTAAGTTACATAATCTTCCAAATATTTCTTTTAAAGTATAAATTTCTCGCTCTTGTATTCCACTTAACAGCTCAGAAAATGCCAAGTGCTAATATCAAATAAAAAAGGAATACAGTAAAAATGCCGGGCATCAGTGGAAGGTTTATCTCGCGAATATTCGGACAACAAGCAATATAACACACGATTCTGCCGAGGTCATTCGGCCCCATCTAGAATAATATGACACTGCCGAGGTCGAGCGGCACGAACCATAAATGCATCTATATACTGCATAGGCGTTCGGCCCACTCCACAAGAAAGGGAAGGAAGTTCCCGGAATTGAGGCACGCGTTTACATTATAGCACATAAGCATAAAATGAATATAACCTTGACCATTTCTCAATCAACTCGCCCACCACTCAAGTGTTATGGCTTGGCCTAGTATACATATTTTTGTTTCTAAATCAATTACATTTATAACTTCGATTAAGTAAGCCAGCATAATGAGTTCAAGTATTTCAAATATTACATGATAAGATCCTACGTCTACCCGGACATAAACATGCTATAGCTACGTATTGGCTCTCGTTACATCATGCGTACGTTGCACCCACAACTAGTTGCACATAACAATAATTAACATCTAGGGGTAGTTTCCCCCTCACAGGGTTAGACAAGAGATTTACCTCGCTCCGAAGTTCCATAGTTGGCTCCAACGCCACTCTAACACCTCAAACCAATGCTTGTTGATCCAAAACTATGCAAACAATGTGCAAACCAATCAAAATGTGTCCTAATACCCATAATTAATCAATTTAAACAATTTCCAATTCCGCCCGAAAAGTCGATAAAATCAATCCTCACGCCCACGTGCCCGGATTACAAAAAACTTTTTTGAAGATAAACTTTACCCATAACACCACGAACTCAAATATAAATTTTTATTCCTAGTTCCATGTCCAATTTCGTGGTAGAAATCCAAAATGCCAATTTCTAGTTTTCTCTTAAAATCTCAAAATTTCTACAATTTCAATGTTTAAATCCATGTACAAACCATGTATTTAACTCACAATGAGTGGAAATAACTTATCCGAGAATAGATGATGAAATATCTCCTTCAAAAGCTTCCAAAATCGCCCAACCAAGTGAAAAATGAGAGAGAATGAGCCAAATCCCATATTTAATCAAATCTGACCAGGCCCGCTCTTCTTCACGATCGTAGAAAGACAATCGTGATCGTGAAGGCCAAAGATTACAGCCCCCAAATTTTCTCTATGCGTTCACGACCTCCTCTTCGCGTTCGCGAATCCTTCCGACCTCTACCCTCCGCGTTCGCGAGCCACGTGCCGCGTTCGCGAGCCACGAGCCGCGTTCGCGAAGGCTTTACACCTGGCAGGCCCCAACTCCCCTTCTGCTCGGCGTTCGAGTCTCTTTAATTGCGTTTACGATGGGTAAATCCCAGCATCCCAAAAATCCTTTTTCGCGAAAGCGTGAATCCCTTCGCGTTCGCGAAGAAGATAACCAGACACCAGCATCAGTAGTTGCAAATTAGCTGAACTTGGTTCAAAACTACCCCGGAACACACCCGAGGCCCCCGGGACCTCGTCCAATCACACCAACCAATCTCAATACATAGCACGAACCTGCTCGTGCCTCAAATCACATCAATCAATGCTAAAACCTCGAATCATACCCCAATTCAAGCTTAGTGAACTTTAGAACTTCAACCTTTTACATTCAACGCCAAAACCTATCAAATCAAGTCCGATTGACCTCAAATTTTGCACACAAGTCATAATCGACATTGCATACCTACTTCCACTTCTGAAATCGGAATCCGACCCCGATATCAAAAGGTCCATTCCAGGTCAAACTTCCCAAAAATTATCAAATTTCTAACTTTCGCCAATTGACGCCGAAATGACCTATATACCTCCATATCAACGTCCAGACACACTTCTAAGACCAAAATCACCATATGGAACTATTCCCAGGCTCGGAATCTCAAACGGGCATCGATAACATCAAAATCTACTTCAACCCAAACTTAGGGAATTCTTAAACCTTCAAAATGCCAACCTTCCATAATAAGCGCCGAAATATTCCCGGGCCACCCGATACTCGACCCGAACATACGCCCAAGTTTGAAATCAGCATATGAACCTATTGGAACCTTCAAATCTCGATTCTGAGGTCGTTTACTCAAAATTTAAACCTTTGTCAACTCTTCCAACTTAAAGCTTCCGAAATTAGAATTTTCTTTCCAAATCAACTCCGAACTTCCCGAAATTCAATGCCAACCACGCGTACAAGTCATAATAACTGAAATGAAGCTACTCAAGGCCTCAAACCACCGAACGATGCGCTAGAGCTCAAAACGACCAGTCGGGTCGTTATATTCTCCCCACTTAAACGTACAATCATCCTCGAACATGCTAGGGACTGCTCTGGAGTCATCCAAAGTTATTGCTCAACACACTGTGCACCTACCTGTGCCACCACAACCCAGTTGGGCACATTAGCTCGAGCTGGACTGAAGGTCCTCCCCTTTACCTAGCCAATAAGCCTTAGAATCAAATTCCAACTTCCGAATTTCTTTACAAGACCTAATTCTAATGTACGAACACCGTACAAATCTCCACACGCTGAATCCATACATAATCAAGGACCAATGGTGACATCATACAATGCACCACATAACTTATTTGCCCAAGGAAACCTCATCCAAGCACAACCGCTGAAATTTCACTAACTTGGCGCCCGAAGCATACCTCATAACACATATGAGCCCGGTTTTCAATACCCTAATATTGCCACGACAGAAAAGATGTGTAGAACTCATAACCACCTGCCAAATCAACAAATCCCGGATTCTCCCCTCCTGACAGTAACCATTACCTCATACTATACTGATAATGATATTTTTTCTTTAATATTCTTTATATAGATATGATTGCATTGATTTCAGGCCCAAAAATCTCGTCTCACCCAGTACAAGCTGCTCAGGCGATAAGCCCTGTTAAACACTGACCATGATCCCATATGACGCCATCAATGCACCGACAAGCCACAACTTGAATATGATGTATAAGGAAAAATGAACTCTGGAAAAGAACTACCCAGCCCACGTAACTAATCAAACAACCGAAAAGATGTTACGAACCTTTCTCAGGAATGAGAAACAAAATGCACAAGAATAGATATAGGGAACCGTATTCAACATCTCGCTGTTGCGGCGTGCAAGCCAATCCACATATAATACCGTTGTGGCGTGCAACCCGATCCAAACAACATACCCGTGGCGGCGTGCCACCCAATCCACACATAACAATAAATAAGGAAATGGCCATCAAGCCATATACCTATGAAATTCTCGAATATCGACCACAAGCACGCCAAGTGCCCAATACAAATCCCTGGGGAGATAGATTGCGCCATATGCTACAAAACCTAAGCATAACTAAGGTGCAATAAATGATTTGCATCTCGAGAGCATCCCTGCTCACATAACACCATAAGCTACAGGGGACCTTAACACGTGTGCGAATAATCAAGCCGTCTCAATCCAAAACAACTCCTACAACTCACAACCAAAGGAATAGAGCGCCTGTCAGGCATAAAATCTCACATTAACGATAGTACAAAAAATCTCCATACTCGGTTTTAATCTTTATCAATCAAGTGACTAATATGCCACACTTATACAAATCTCTCCGTGGGGTATGCTCCCACGACCTTCCGCTAAGGTAGCAAAGTCCGCACATCCATACCACAACTGTTCTAATTCTTTAAAGCAAATCAAGAATCCGCAACCCAATACACAATGCTGCTTCCGCAGGACATTATTCTCAAGTGACACTAAAGGAAATGCCAGCTTACTCGGAATATCTGAATTTTTTCCCCGCTCATCCGAGACCATGACATTCTTGTCAACACCGAACCGCAATCTTGATTCCACAACTTTCAAATTCCCATGCCGCTCACCGCACCTATCATACCGCTACACGAGAATACCCGAATTCTTCGCAATCCCTAAATTACCAGTAGAATAAACACTTCATTGGCTAGAAGACTTTTCACTTAGCTCGTTTCAGAAGGACCAACACAACACGCAACTGAATCCCCAAACCGCAGAAAAATTAAGTACCTTGAGTCGTGATCTAAACCCCCATGGCTCTTCTGGAAATCCATCTACACATAACGATACCATTAGAATCACTTACCTCCCAATTAAGTCAAGTTGTGGTGGCTGTCGAGCCCCCACGTACAACCACAAACCACATGTATAACTCCACACGCTGAAGGAGCCGATCACTGTCACAATCTTGCTGATTCAACCATTACCAACCGACCCAACTTCTTCCAATTCACTCTTGACTTGCCTTAGAAATAATAGTAGCTCCATTCAAAAACGTAATGAACAAAGTCCGCACTCATCCCGAGTGACCCACATCACGAAACCACATCATCTCAATACTCATGAACCACCTCATACTCTCCTTATGCGCACAATAGCATCTCCAACTGGTACACCCATTTTGAAGGACCTTCTACGAATCCGAAATTGTTTCTCCCATTCTTCCAATACTGCCTCGCAAACCCGATGGTAACATAGAAAATTCCCCAAGTATTCTTCAGACTCTACTGCAAAAATCCCGATCTCCGGTCACATCACGAACCCATTAGAACCACTGTTGAGAGTCACCCGCTTTGACTTGGTCCTGAATATGAGCCGAACTCTAGTGCGCTGTCAGCACATGAGCACTCCCAAAGAAGTAACTATATGAATTATTATTTTCCTTGTACCTCACCTCTACCAGAAGCATAAACTCTGAGTCTTCCCAAAAATCTGGACGTGAATTGATAAGGTCAAATAAAGCACACATTCATCAAATCCTTTGTTTGAATTACCCCTGATATTTTCTTTTCTTAGTCATAAATAATCCACCAATGCACTGATTACCAGAAGCTGCACAAGCAGACAACTACGCGATCCGATCGTATACGGTGGGGCTCCGCCACTTAGCCTTAAGCTACAATCACATAAATCTAGAACCCACAAAGATTCTTCCTTCTCAATCATCATGATATTGCACCATTAACCCGCCAAATTCTCAAAACCTTCAGTTAAAATTTTCATACAACATTCCAAATTATCAGCCACAATTGCCTTTCGACCTCCCGCTGGATAGTAAGTAGAACTCTACGCAACCGCTAACCTGCTCACAGGAGATAACCCACCTGCGGAATTCCATGCGGATATCTTCCAACAGTGCTGCACTAGGTACAACTACTACAAAATCAGTAGGCCCTCCTGAGCCGATGTTCATCCACCAGCTGTACAAGTCTGTTCATTTCCCATTGACATTAACTGAAAGTACGATAGTACATTTCAACCCGACATCCAAATCGATAATCAAGCCTTCACACCCTCTTCATTTCAAGCAAACTCTTTCCTGCCATATTAAACGCTCCTAAGTACAGTAGTCACCATCCCAAATACAATCCATACACCTAATCATTGTCCACCATGGTTCCCAAATTGCTCTAAGCTCCTCTAAAGGCACGCGACTATCTTGCCACAGAATCTATATGCTAATCGGCCACTCTTACTCGGTTAGACCATCTGCTAGTAATTCAACCACTACGAGACACCTCTAGCCATGTCCTTCCTCATACTTCGCTACCCAATTGTTGTATCTAATCAAAATCCATCCCTGTAGAACCAGAATTAATAAATTGCTTCCAACTCTAAACCTCCTGGAAGGTCATCTTTCTTGAGCCATCAACATTAGAAACACCAATTCAATCCCGAAACTGCTACACACCGCTATCTCTGACAACCGCTTCTCAGCCACCATTTCGCAACACCCTGCCCCGAAGGCAAATCAAAGAAGACCATTACACCGGCGAACCTTAATACATTCAAACAAGGATAACGATACCACATCACAGATGAAAATTTCAACACGCTCGAAAATACCAAGTCTCATTACATCAACAACCCAAACCTGAACATTTATAGTCCGATTGCATTTCCCTTGCTGGAACTAAACGCTGAACCTCTAAATCATGCGCTGAGAAATCCTCCTTTCAAGTCATTCACTGCCTTGACACATAAAAAAGCATCCTACCATTACACCAACACCGTGCGATAACAACGTGTGGACATCATAGCAATCTATGCATAGCCTCAACACTATAGGAAGTGTAGATACTGAGCTGAAACGACAGAACACCCATCCACAAGGTGACGATAATAGCCTGCCCGAACACGTAGGGAAAAACATCCTGCATCACGTCTGCAGTACCGTTACAACTCCTTAATGCCCTATTGATAACAAGCGCTTCACGTCACATAAGATTGAGTAGGAAGGAAATAAAGACACAAGCCTCAATGGAATCAAACCGTACGATGAGGAAATCTAGAAGGGAAGTGCTCCTAACAACCTTGTAGCCTCTCGAAGATAAGTACATATGTCTCCACACCGATCAGCAAGACTCTACTAAACTTGCTCATGACTCGTGAGACTTAAGTGAACCTAACGCTCTGATACCAAGCTGTCACGACCCAAAATCCACTATAGGTCATGTTGGCACCTAATGCCGCCGTCAGGCAAGCCAACATTGATTTATCAATTTATTTACTCATTTTATTACTTTCAAAATTCATAATCTCCATAACTTAAATAGTATAAAATGGAATTTACAAGGTAAAGTGATAATAAGTACGTGAACTACAATAATGAACAACCAGTAGGAACTCTCAAAACCCGGTGTCACAAGTTCATGAGCATTTTCTAAGGAGTACCGTGATAATACAATATCTGTCCCAAATGTAATAAGATAGAACAAAGTAAATAGTACAATGAAGACTCGGTGAACTACATTGCGTAGCCTATAATGCAGCTCACATAAAGTCTCCTCAACAGGTGCGCCTACGCGCCGAGGTGATCATCAAATGAACCTATCAGATCCTGCACATTTAGTGCAGAAGTGCAGCATGAGTACGTAAATCAACGCATACCCCGTAAGTATCTAGCCTAATCTCGGAGAAGTAGTGATGAGGGGTCGACATCGACACTTACTAAAGGTCCAATAAAGCAATATAATAAAACATAAGCAGATATGAAGCATACAACAATGATGGGGTAAATCTGTAAGTTATATAATCTTCCAAATATTTCTTTTAAAGTATAAATTTCTCGCTCTTGTATTCTACCTTAACAGCTCAGAAAATGCCAAGTGCTAATATCAAATAAATAAGGAATACAGTAAAAATGTCTGGCATCAGTGAAAGGTTTATCTCGCGAATATTCGGATTACTAGCGATATAACGCACGATTCTACCAAGGTCGTTCGGGCCCATCCAGAATAATGTGTACACTACCGAGGGTCGACCTTCACGAACCATAGATGTATCTATACACTGCCGAGGCATTCGGCCCGCTCCACAAGAAAGGGAAGGAAGTTCTCGGAATTACGAGACACGCGTTTACATTATAGCACATGAGCATAAAATGAATATAACCTGTACCACTTCTCAAATAACTCGCCCACCACTCAAGTGTTAAGGCTTGGCTAGTACATATATTTTTATTTCTAAATCAATTACATTTATAACTTCGATTAAGTAAGCCAGCACAATGAGTTCAAGTATTTCAAATATTACATGATAAGATCCTACGTCTACCTGGACATAAACATGCTATAGCTACGTACGGACTCTCGTCAACTCGTGCGTACGTAGCAACCACAACTAGTTGCACATAACAATAACTAACACCTACGGGATAGTTTCCCCCTCACAGGGTTAGACAAGAGATTAACCTCGCTCCGAAATTCCATAGCCGGCTCCAAAGCCACTCTAACACCTCAAATCAATGCTTGTTGATCCAAAACTATGCAAACAACGTTCGAACCAATCAAAATGTGTTCTAATACCGATAATTAATCAATTTAAACAATTTCCAATTCCGTTTGAAAAGTCGATAAAATCAACCCTCGGGCCCACGTGTCCGGATTCCAACAATTTTCAAAGATAAACTTTACCTATAACACTACGAACTCATATATATATTGTTATTCCTAGTACCATGTCCAATTTCGTGGTAGAAATCCAAAATATCAATTTCTAGTTTTTCTCTTAAAATCTCAAAATTTCTACAAAATTCAATGTTTAAATCCATGTATAAACTATGTATTTAAATAACAATGAGTGGAAATAACTTACCCCAGAATAGATGATGAAATCTCCTCTCCAAAAGCTCGAAAATCGCCCAACCAAGTGAAAAATGAGAGAGAATGAGCCAAATCCCGTATTTAATCAAATCTGCCTAGGTCCGCTATTCTTCGGGATTGCGGAAAGACCATTGCGATTGCGAAGGTCAAAGATTACAGCCCCCAAATTTTCTTTACGCATTCGCGACCTCATCGTCAGGTTCGCAAAGCCTTCCTACCTTTGCCCTCCGCATTCGCGAGCCACGAGCCGTGTTCGCGAAGGCTTAATGCCTGGCAGGCCCTAGCTCCCCTTCCTCTTCGCGTTCGTGTCCGCCCACACAATCCCAACATCCCAAAATTCTTCTTTGCGAATGCGTGAAGCCCTTCGAGTTCGCGAAGAAGAAAATGAGACACCAACACCAGCAGTCACAAATCAGCCAAACTTGGTCCGAAACCACCTCGGAACACACCCAAGGCCCTCGGGATCTCGTCCAATCACACCAACCAGTCTCAATACATAGCACGAACCTGCTTGCAGCCTCAAATCATATCAAACAATACTAAAACCACGAATCGCACCCCAATTCAAGCTTAGTGAACTTTAGAACTTCAACCTTCTACATTCAACGCCAAAACCTATCAAATCAAGTCCGATTGACCTCAAATTTTGCACACTAGTCATAATCGACATTACAGACGTACTTCCACTTCCGAAATCGGAATCTGACCCCGATATCAAAAAGTCCATTCTCGATCAAACTTCCCAAAAATTATCAAATTTCCAACTTTCGCCAATTGACGCCGAAATGACCTACAGACCTCCATATTAACGTCCGGACGCGCTCCTAAGACCAAAATCACCATATGGAACTATTTCCAGGCTCAAAATATCAAACAGATCGATAACATCAAAATCCTCTTCAACCCAAACTTAGGGAATTCTTAAACCTTCAAAATGCCAACCTTCCATAATAAGCGCCGAAATACTCCCGGGCCACCCGATACTCGACCTGAACATACGCCCAAGTCCGAAATCACCATACGAACCTATTGGAACCTTCAAATCCCGATTCTGAGGTCGTTTACTCAAAATTTAAACCTTGGTAAACTTTTCCAACTTAAAGCTTCCGAAATTAGAATTTTCTTTCCATACCAACTCTGAACTTTCCGAAATTCAATGCCGACTATGCGTACAAGTCATAATACCTTAAATGAAGCTATTCAAGGTCTCAAACCGCCGAACGACGCGCTAGAGCTCAAAATGATTGGTCGGGTCGTTACAAGATTGTAGTCCAGATGAGACCGGATCTCACAGCTGGTACAGATAAGATGCTATTATTAAAAAAATAGATGATGGGACATATGCAGTTTTCACACCTCAGTCCAGTCAAGATATTTTGCAAAATAGCGTACCTGCGCCCTCTCAGGGAAGTGGAACAGATGCTCTAACAGGATGTACAGATGTTAAAGCTATTATGCTCGATATTAAAGATGGGAATATAATTTTGGGTTCACCTGAAGAGGAATAAGAAATTTCTATAGCAAACTTGAACACACCATCCGCACCAAAGGAAAGGCGACCTGATTCTACTGGTCTAGCAACTCTTTCTGATATATGCATGCAAGAAAGTGAAGGTAAGTTGAAAGAAAAGGCAAGGGTGTTGATGGAAAAAACGCCTCTTACTGTTCATGAAATTATTAAAAAAATTCAGCAGGTTAGTGTGAGCAGTTTTATTGTTTTATTTAACAATTGTAAAATATTATAATGGACCTTAATATCTAAATTTCTTTTTTTGGTTTTTTTGCAGTATCGAACATTGTCGTATAATAGAAAAAGAAAGAGGAAATATGTGGATTCGTGCCCTAATTTTAATCTTTTGACTCAGTCAAGTCCATCAAGTGCTGATGCAGCGGATCATGCTCCTACTAACATCACTGCTTCTGTTGATATTGAGACAAACTATTCAGTTAATTATGACCCTGCTTAAGACTCTGTTGCTGTTGATATGGAGAAAAATAATTTTGATAAAAAGATTGTTTTATATTCAAGTGTGCATGAGGGAGTTTTTGTTTCTCCTCTTGAAATTGTTAAGCCTGTTGCTCTCTTGGCTGATCATTCTGATCTGCAGCCTCCTTTGAAATCTGAAATAAAAAATATAAATGAGGTAGAAGCTGAAAATGAAAAAGTAAATTTTGGGTCTTATAAACTAAAAGAAGTTGGCATTTAAAATCTCCATATAAGGGTATAAGTAAAGGTATTAATTGGAGTTTGAAATATATTCGTAGATGTTGCTGGCATTATCGGAAAGTAATCAGAAAGGTGGAGGAAAATTTTGAAACATATTTAAAAGAAAATAAGAGAAAATGTTGTCTTCCAAAGTAAGTTTTACTCTTTGTTTATTGTATTTTTATATAATTTAGAAGTTATTAATAATTCTTTTATTATTGTATTTTTCATCTTTGTTTTGTCTTTATTTTTTTAGGGGAATAAACGATATTTACAAAGTAGGTTCCTTTACTACAAGCAAAGCCATATGAACTTCACAATGAGAGAATTATCTCAAGAATGTTCTTTAAAGAGATTGTAGATGATAAGTATTGTTTTCATGATGCGGTATGTATATCTCTTTTACATTATGAATTCAGGTTTTTCATTTGTATCATATTTGACATAGATTTATTTATGTTTTTTATTCAGCACATATATGTTTCATTGTATTATCTGAGGAAGATATATATATATATATATATATATATATATCAATGAGCATCCATTTGCTTCAACAACAACTGATGTGGGCTTTGACGACACTTTGGATCTAGCATGTGGATTGGACTAATAATCTAGAAGACTACGATGAGTTTAAATTTTGAAATACCCCTTCCGGACTGGGATTTGGCGTTTGTCAGTTTATATTGGGTAAGAATCGTAAATGTGAGATTCCATGAACATATGTTGAAAATATTTTCTGTCCAGTTCGACTTCCTCCAGATTTGGTAAATGGTAAAATTCCATTAGATTCTAGCACTCATTATTTTTTGGCAATGTTAGACTTGAATGAGAAGACCATAGATGTCTATGACTCGGTATACAAGGGTGAAGAGTATGATGTTATAATGCAGCAGGTTCTTCCTTATCAGCATTTCATTCCTGTGGTTTTGAGGCATTATAACTTCGGTGCCTTGCATCCTACATTTGGGCATGAATATCAACCATTTATGGTTCACTGGAAAGAAGCACCAAAACAGAAATGAAATAAAAATTATGGTGCATTTGTTATAAGATATATTGATATGTTGATGAAGGGTGAAGATGTTATGACATTTGTGTCTACTGCAATCAAATATTATCATGAGTATCTTGGTTTAAGTCTATGGGGGACATGCAGATCGGAAACACAAATCAGGGTATTCAACTCCTTTAGAGGAGGTTGGTGATGATTACGGAGAGAATGGAAATAACTTTTGTAGATATGCTTTAGCATTCGGATATCCTTAAGTGTAAATACATTCGTAAACTTAGTTTTTGCATCATATATAAAATATGCTTTATTTGTTTTAAAATTTTCTATTATGTTGATATGTAGATAGTTTGTTGATTTGATATCCAGAACAATATGCTGGAGTTAAAGAGATCAAACTTTTTGCTTCCTGTATATTATGCTGGAGGTCTACATATGAAAGGATATTATCCGGTATTTTATATTGGATGTGTATAATCCAGTTTTTTTGCTGAATTTGAAGCGACTTATTGATTGAAATAAAGATTAATGGATTGGAATTTATATGTTTTATGGTGTGTTTTTATGTATAATAAGTTGGATTTCATAATTTTTGTTGATTCTATTATAGTATAATATACCTGGAGTTCTTACTTTGTTTGGTTCCTGTACATTATGCAGGAAATGCTACTTATGAAGCGCTATAATCCAGTATATTATAATGGAGAAGTGTAAAACAACGGAGAAGTTGTATCCAGAATAATTAGCTGGAATTAAAGAATTTAAAATTTTGCTTCATGTATATTATGCTGGAGGTCTGACATTTGAAAGGACATTATCCGGTATTTTTATATAGGATGGGTATAATCCAGTTTTTTTAGCTCGATTTGAAATAAAAATTTATTGCTACATTTCATTCTTTTCTAGTATAATTAGGTGGGGTTCTTATTTATTTTAATTTTGTTTTCTTCCTGTATATTATGCTGGAAGCGCTACTTATGAACCGCTATTATCCAGTATATTTTAATGGAGGAGTGTAAAATAACAGAGAAGTGTAATTTGCTGCGCAATTATTTTTACAAGCTGTATAATCTGCTGGAGTTTCATGATTTTTGATCGTTCTATTCTAGTACAATTAGCTGGAGTTGTTAATTCTTATAAGTTTTTTTTTTCTTTCTGACAAATTTTTTTTTTATTCCTGTATATGTAGTTGGAAATATGATTTATGAACGGTTATTATCCAGTATAGTTTACTGGAGAAGTGTAAAATAATAGAGTTCTTTATTTTTTCTATTTATTATCCAGATTTCATGATTTTTTATCGTTCTATTCCAATAGAATTAGCTAGATTTTTTATTTCTCATAATTTTGTCATTCTTTTCTATTGTATTTTCTTCAAAAGAGTTTTTGATACTGTATATTATGCTGGAAATATGACTTCTTAAATGCTATAATGCAGTATACTATATTAGAAAAGTGTAAAATAACGGAGAATTGTAATATAACAAACCCTGTATATTATGTTGGAAATATCATTTTTGAAGATTTAATATCCAGTATATTATACCGCGAAACTGTAAATTAACGGAGTTCTCTTTTAATTTATTTTTTTCAAAATATTTTCTGTATATTATGCTGGAAATATGACTACTCAAATATGCTGTATTTCATTATGTTTGATAATTCTATTCCGGTATGACCAGCTAGATTATACCTTTCTTATGAGTATACTATAGAGTGTACTGTTCTTATTTTTATAATATTTAGTATAACTTGGCTATATTATTTTATCTCTTTTCAAAATGACGCTCTATCCCCTAAAGCTTTAGTTTATACCATGCGTGCGCCACATATTTATATCACGTACGTTGTCTCTCTTTTCCAATTTCAAAATACACAACCGTTAGGGTTTAATTTCAAGTAAAAAGTGTTGAAGTTTTATGGGTAGAAAGCACTCTCTCAAGCACATGGAAAACCTATTCATCCAATCTCACCATCACTAGAAGTTTCTGATTTTGATATGGATGTTGAAAATCGGTCTGTTACAATAGCGAAGTCTAATATGAAAGATGCTCCAAGTGCGTTTGCAATTGAAGAATCATCTTCAGCAAGTGGAACACAAGCTGTTATTTTGGGATGGACGCGTTCACAAAGCGCTAGGGCACGAGATACTTCTGGTTCTTCAAATTCAAAACAACAACATAATGATGTTTCTCAAACTGATCCAAAAAGACCCTTAAGTGGTCATAAAAATGGAGAATCAGCTTCAAATGCCTCTACATCAGCTAGTCTTAGAACAACGCGTTCTCAAAGTGCTAAGGAATGTGAAATTAGTTGTTCTGCAAGTTCCAAGAAACTAGAAATTGATGTTTCTTAAAATAATCTAAAGCCTACAAAAAAGAGGAAGGTTTCTGATCAAGTATTCATCAGAGAAGACATGCCAAATCCCCTTCAAAGGTAAATTATGTTATACCTTATTTATTAATAGCTACTTTGTATGATGTATACCCATGTGATATATTTATATATGTATATGTATTTAATTACAGCTTAGTGCAAGTGATAGACCGAAACTTGATAGTGACTTCATTTCTGAGATTGTTAGCAATTTGAAAACAAAATTATCAACAAGACAACTTGAACTTTTTACGTCAACTTGTTTTGGCTATTTGTTGGATTTGCCTAGTATAAAACTGCAATCGCAGTTGATATACTTTTTATTAACCATGGAGGTTGAAAAAGGGAATGGAAATGAATTGGTGTTTCTTGTCAATGGGGTTAAGCTATATTTTGGTGAATTTTCTTGTGTGAGGGGATTAAAATGTACCAGTGATGTACATCTTTCTAGTGAAGCTAAAAAAATAATCGTTTAATTGAAAAGTACTTTGTGGATTACCCTTTTGTTTCTAAGAAACACCTTTTGACATTTGAGTCTGATGAAGATGCTGTTAAGATGGCATTGTTATTTGTTATAACTTCGTTCCTCTTTTATACTAAGAGCGTAAAACTAGTTGATAGGAAGTCCTTGGACTTGGTTGAGGAAGGTGATTACAATAGTTATCCATGGGGAATAGATGTATATGAGGAAACCGTGAGAATAATTTCAGGTACTTTGGATAAGCATCGACAGTATTATTGGATATCGGGATTTTCTTATGCTATTCAGATATGGTTTTATGAGTGTTGTGGATATTTGCATAATTCTGTCGCTATTCGGTGTCGAAATAGATCTCCACGAATTCTTAGATGGAAGGTTACACGGCAGCTAAAGTTTGAGGAATTACATGAGAAATTGTATGGCTTACCTTTTGAGAAGGTAAATTAATTTTCTTTTGTTTTGCCATGTATTAACCGTTATGTAATGACCCGACCGGTCATTTTAAGCTCTAGCGTGTCGTTCAGCGATTTGAGTTCTTGAGTAACTTCACTTCAGATGCTATGACTTGTATATGTGGTCAGAATGGAATTTCGGGCAGTTCGGAGTAGATTAAGAAATAAATTTTTTAATTTTTGAAGCTTTAATTTTGAAGAATTGACTAAAGTATCGATTTTGCCTTCGGGGTAGAGTGTTGTGAAATGGTGCCTGAAGGGCGGTTGTCAGAAATAACAGGGTGCATCAGTTCAGGATCGAGTTGGTATTTCTAGATGGCTTGAGGAAGATGATCTTTCAGGAGGCTTAGAGCTGGTAGCAATTTATTAGCGCAGGTTCTACAGAGATGGATTTTGATTTGATGCAATATTTGGGTAGCGAAGAATGAGGAAGGACGTGTGGGAGGTGTCTTGTGGTGGTTGAATTAATAGCAGGTCAAGTATGAGAAGCAGAAGTCGAGAAGTTGCGTAAAGGAGATGGTTTGACCGAAGTGGGAGAGGCAGAGTAGCCTATGGATTTTGTGGTAGGATAGCCACGTACCTTGAGAAAGTGTAGAACGGTTTGGGAATCGTGATGGAAGGCGATTTGGTCTACGTATTTTATTTGGGAATGATGGTTACTATACGGAGAAAAATAAATATGGCAGGAAGGAGTTTGCTTAAAATGAAGAGGGGTGTGAAGAGTTGATTATTGTTTCAAATGCAATATGACTTGAGTTTGGATGGTATTGTTGAACTCTCAGTTGATGTCAATCGAGAATGTACGGACTTGTACAGCTGGTGGATGAGCATGGGCTCAGGAGGTTTACTGAATGCGTGGTAGTTACACCTAGTGCAGCGTCGTTGGAGATGTCGGCATGGAAGTTCACAGGTGGGTTATCTCCTGCGAGAAAGATAACGGTTGTGTGATGATGATGAAGCTTCTACAAAGAATTTTACTTGCTACTCGGTAAGAGGTCGAATATGTGATTGCGGCTGATGGTTCAGAATGTTCACGGAAAACTTAACAAAAGGATTTCAAGAATTTGGCAGGTTAACGGTGCGAGATCACAGTAATTGAGAAGGGGGAATCATTTCGGGCCCTACATTATGTGATGGTAGCTTAAAGCTAAGTGGGGGATCCCTACTGTCTATGATCGGATCGTGTGGTTGTCTTCTTGTGCGGTTTCTAGCTATCGGTGCATTAATGAACTAATTATGACTAAGAAAAGAAAACATCAGGAGTAATTCGAGCAAGGAACTTAATGAATGTGTGCTAAACTTCGTCTTATCGATTCAGGTGCAGGTTTTAAGAAGACTCAGAGTTTATGCTTCTTGTGGATGTAAGGTGCAAGGAAAAGAATTCAGCCGGTTGCTTCTTTGAGGGGAGTGTTCTATGTTATCATAGGGTATGCGGTGCAACATTGGAGGGAAGGAAGAAATAGCTTCGGAATTTGCGGGAGGTCTTGTAGAATGGGTGTACCAGTTGGAGATGCCATTGTGCGCGTGAGGAAGGTATGAGATGATTCATGGGTATTAAAACGATATGGTCTCACGATTCGGGTCGCTCGGAATAAGTGCGGATTGTGTTCGTTATGTTGTAGAAGGAGTTATTATCATTTCTAAGCCAGGTCAAGAGTAAATGTAAAGAAGTTGGGTCGGTTAGTAATGGTTGAATCAACATAATTTTGGCAATGATCAATTCATTCGGTGCGTGAAGTTATAGCATGTGGTTTGTGGTGGTAAGTGCTGGCTTGACAGCCACCATGATCTGGTTGATTTGGGAAGTATTGGATTCGATTGGCCTGGTGGAGTAGATGGATTTCTGGGGGAGTTATGGCGATTTAGATCACGACTTGAGGTTTGTATTTTCTGCGATTTGGGAATTCAGTCTCGTATTGCATTTGTTCTTCTGAAATGAGCTAAGTAAAAGGTTTCCTAGCCAATGAAGTGTTCATTCTACTAGTAACTCAGGAGTTATGATGAATTCAGGTATTCTCGCGTAGCGGCATGATAGGTGCAAAGAGCGGCATGGGAAATTGAAAGTTGAGGATCAAGGTCACGTTTCGGTGTTGATAAGAATGTCACGAGTCCGAATGAACAGGGGTGAATTCAGGAGTTCAGAGTAAGCTGGATTTTTCCTCTAATGTCACTTGAGAACAACGTCCTATGTAAGAGGCTTTATGTATTGATTTGCGGGTTCTTGAAATTGCTTTAAAAATTAGTACGGTTGATGGTATGGAGGTGCAGACTTTGCTACCTGGTGTGGAAGTTCGTGGGGGTATACCGCACAGGGAGAATTATATAAGTGTGACAAGTTAGTCACTTGATTGTTAAAGGTTGAAAGCGAGTATGGGGATATTGATAATATCGCAAATGCGAAAGTTTTATGCTTGAGAGTCAATCTATTCCATGGGTTATGGACTGTGTGAGTTGGTGCTGAATTTGGCGGTTATTCTTGTGTGTCATGGAAAAAGGTTATTGTGGACCCTTGAAAGGTTATTAGCCCAGTACAATAGGATCAGAATCAGCTTGAGGTCCGTTGATGGGTCTAATGTGGACGTGTGCTCTACATGAGGCCGGATGTGTTCATTCAGCATAGCGTTGCTTATGGAAGAGTTTTCGGACATTGGATGTATTCCCGTCATCAGTATTTCATGTAATACTCTACTGCACCATGTAAGTTGTGGGATGGCTTGATTATCCACAAATGCATTGAGGCCCTATGTAGCTGGTGGTATAAATGAGCAAGATGGCCCTCGAGATGCAGGTCACTTATTGCACCTTAGTTGCGCTTGGATTTGTAGCTTATGGCACTATCCATCTCTCTAGGAAGTTGTATTATGCACTCAACATGCGTGTGGCCGATATTCGGGTATTTTTGTAAGGGCAAGCATTGCGGCTTGGTGTATATTTTCTTCTTAATTGTTATGTGTGGATCTGGTGGCACGTCACCACGGGTATACATTATTTGGATCGGGTTGCACGCCGCAACAGTGTCATGTTGGATCGGGTTGCACACCGCAACAGTGAGATGTTGAGTACGGTTCCATATATTTGCTTTTGTGTATTTTGTTTCTCATTCACTGAGGAGAGTTCATAGCGTCTGTTCGACCGTTTTATTTTTTAATCGGGCTGAGAAATTCCACCTTAGAGTTCTCTTTTCCTTATGTATTGCATTCGAGTTTGTATCCTGTTTACGCCCTGTTGGCGTTGTACGAGATCTTGTTTAGTGTTTGAGGTGGCTTATTGCCTATGTAGCTTATACTGGGTGAGACAAGACTATTGGACCTGAAATCAGTGCAATCAGATTTATATAAGGTATATCAAAGACCAAATATTGTTAGTCAGTCAGAATGAGGTGATGGTCCTTGTTAGGAGGAATGTAACGACCTGACTGGTTGTTTTGAGCTCTAGCACGTCCTTCGGCCGTTTAATACCTTGAGTAGTTTCACTTCATGTATTATGACTTGTACGTGTGGTCGGAATCGAATTTCAGGAAGTGCGGAGTTGATTCGGATGAGAAAATTCTAAATTCAGAAGCTTTAAGTTGGAAGAATTGACTAACGTTTGACCTTTGAGCAAATGAAGTCGGGATTTGAAGGTTCCAATAGGTTCATAGGGTGATTTCGGACTTGGGCGTATGTTCGGGTTGAGTATCGGGTTGCCCGAGGACATTTCGATGCCTATTATGGAGAGTTGGCATTTTGAAAGAATTTCATAAATTTGGGATGAAGTGTATTCTAATGTTATCAATGTCCATTTGGGATTCCGAGCTTGGGAATAGCTCCATATGGTGATTCTGGTCTTAGGAGCGCGTTCAGATGTGGATTTGGAGGTCAGTAGGTCATTTCGGGGTCATTTGGCGAAAGTTGAAAATTTGAAGATTTTTCGGGAGTTTGACCAGGAGTGGACTTTTTGATATCGGGTTCGGATTTTCGATTCCAAAAGTTGGAGTAGGTCCGTAATGTCAGCTGTGACTTGTGAGAAAACTTTGAGGTCAATCGGACGTGATTTGATAGGAATTGGACGCGCGAAAGTGTTTTTTTGATGTTTTGAGTTTCATGAGTTGATTCATGCGTTTTGGCATCCGATTTATGCTTTTAAATGTTATTTCGGTAATTGATCGCGCGAGCGAGTTCTTATGATATTTTCATACTTGGGTAGATGTTTGATGTGGAGCCCGAGGGCTCGGGTGAGTTTTCGAGCGCGTTCGGAGTGGTGAAGACCTTCAGTTATGCTGGTTTCTGGTATGGGCTGTAGGTCTCGCGAATGCGAGGTTTTATCGCATTTGCGAACCTCTCATTTGCGAGGAGGGATTCGCATTTGCGAGGATGGGAAAACACTGAGGTGTTTGCATTTACAAATATTTTGGTTGCTTTTGCGAAACTGCTCTCTTCACAATTGCGAAGATTTTGGTCGCAAAATAAGACCTTGGCAGGGATGGCTCTGCTTCACATTTGCGATGCTTTTGTCACAATTGCGGCTATCACATTTGCGAACAAGATGTCACAAATGCGATATCTGCGACTTGTGCAAGAGACTTTTTACTTCGGGACTTAGCTCATTTCCCTCATTTATCACTTGGTCTTAGGCGATTTTTTGGAAGCATTTGCGGGGTGATTCCATCAACATCAAGAGGTAAGTTATTCCCACCTATATTGAGTTAAATACATGAGTTACATATGGATTTAAACATGAAAATAGGTAGAAATTTAGGATTTTGAAGAAAACCTAGAATTTTGTAATCTTGGGATTCGACCACGAAATTGGACATGGAATTGAGAATAAATTATATATTTGAGTTCGTAATGTTATGGTAAAGTTTATTTTTGAAAATTTTCTGAATCCAGGCACGTGCGCCCGAAGGTTGACGTTATTGACTTTTTGAGCGGAGTTGGGGATTGTTATGAATTGAATTATTTTGAGTATTAGAGTATATTTTCATTGGTTTGCACATAGTTTGACTAGTTTTGGAACGTTTGGCTTGGAGTTGAGGTGTTAGAGAGGCGTTGGAGCCGGTTATGGAACGTCGGAGTGAGGTAAGTCTCTTGTCTAACCCAGTGAAGGGGGAGGGGGGAAACTAACCCCTAAGTGATATTAATTGTTATGTGCTACTAGTTGTGGGTGCTACGTATGCACGAGGTGACGAGAGTCCGTACGTAGCTAAAGCATGTTTGTGTTCGGGTAGACCTTGGATTTTATCATGCAATATTTGAATTACTTTAACTTATTCTGTTGACTTAATTAATTGAAAATATGATTTAACTTGATTTAGAAATTTAATATATCTTAGGCCCAGCCCCATCACTTGAGTTGTTGGCAAGGAAATTGAAAAACGACAAAAGGTTATATTCACTTTGTGCTCATGTGCTATATTGTAAACACGTATCTTGTGATTTGGAAACTTCATCCCTTTCTTGTGGAGCGTGCCGAACGCCTCGGCAGTATATAGATGTGCATCTATGGTTCGTTCCGCTCGACCCTCGGCATTGTACTCATTATTCTGGATCAGGTCGAACGACCTTGGAAGAATCGTGCATTATCGCTAGTAGTTTGAATATTCACAAGATAAACCTTCCACTGATGCCTGACATTTTACGGTACTTCTTATTGACATGATATTGACACTTGGCACTTTCTGAGCTATTGAGGTAGAATACAAGACCGAGAGATTTATGCTTAAAAAGGGATGATTGGAATATTATCATATTGCAGATTTACTCTCTATTGTTATGCACTTCATATTTGTTAGAAATTATCATATTATTTATTCATTTGGACCTCTAGTAAGTGTCGATGTCGACCTCTCGTCACTACTTTTTCGGGGTTAGGCTAGATACTTACTGGGTACACGTTGATTTACGTACTCATGCTGCACTTCTGCACTAAATGTGCAAGATCTGACAGGTCCTTTGATGATCATCTTGGCACGTAGGCGCACCTGTTGAGGAGACTTTATGTGAGCTGCAATCCAAACCGCGAATAAGCCATCAAACCGCTATGTAACCTTACCACGCACATACCCGGGGGGTGATCCCACGTCACCCTATCCCATATAGGCCTAACAACACAACATACTGAAGATCATTAATTCAATCTTAGCCCGTAGACCTTAGAATCCATTTTTCCAACATCCGATATTTCCCTTAAGATGCAAATCTCACATATATACACTGTATAAGTCTGAACAAACTACATCGAGCCATAACTATAACCCAAGACACAATCACATGATATACCACATAACTCACATACTCACAGCAAAAATTTCTAATCACCGTAGCTGCTTAAAATAACTCGGTACTGGTAATAAACCTCATATCAAACAAAACCTCATTCTAAAACCTTCGCACACTGCCGATGATGAAAGAAATACGCAGAAACTCGTAACTACTTATCAGACCAACAAGTCATGGAACTCTCCCTCCTTCGACGAGATCTATAGCAAATTTCTAAGCTGACTTCCGATGTTATTCTTCCGTAATCAAATCCGATAAAATCCATTCTAGGACCAATGACCTCACCTCATCAAACACAACCACTCTAGTGACTTGCCACACCAATACAACCTAAAGCCACAACCCGTGCAATCCGCACACCAATAAGCAACAATCTAAATGTACTCCATCATGGAAAATTACTCACACGAGAAAACCATCCCGCAAGTTCAACCAGTAGTACCACAATCGCAATGCTACGAACCCATCATAAATGGTAGAACCAAGACACACGAATCTGACACAAGGATTTATGTCTCAACATAACTTTGTTGCAATGCATGACCCCCACCCAAACACTGGTCCGTATGAAATACCTCGAGCCACCATGCCCAAAATCAACAGCCACGTGCAATTTGACAACAAATACCCAGGTGCATGCCCATAATCACGGAGAAGCAAACAACACAATGCCACACAAACCCGAAAGAACATAACCAATGCGCAATCAATCCTGCATCACCGAAATGCATGTCTCGCTCAAATTCCGCTATAAAGACCGAATAGAACCGCACCATGTGTGCATATAACCAAAAAATCACAACCCCTCGTAGCATAGAAGAGTAACTCAAAGGACATATCAGAACACGAATAAGCTCAACACCAACCGAATGGCACATCCCTCAACAATAGCAGTACGGAGTCAATCAATCTGAACCGATGTAGAATACACATCCTCATTGGCCTACCAACGGGCCCCGAATCAACTCTGGTCATCCACAAATAGATAAATAACCATCCGAAGGTCCACAATGACTGAATCATAACACTTACTATCACTTGGCTAGCTCTGGCCACAACTTCACAGTCCACGACCACGAAACAATCTGTTTCTGATAACTCCCAATCTCCAAATCCATAAACACACAAATTGCCTTATCTGATCTCAACTCCATCGCCCGAATGTCCAACGCATCTCTCATACGCGATCATCCCATGAGGAATACCTCTATAATTCTTCCGTGCCACATAGCAAAATCTAATATCAGTAGTCGCTCACCCAGGCGAGCACCGCAATACCAATAAAGCATCCGTAAGTCAAAACACAATGCGCCTTCTAAAATGCACACCCTTCTCAGGCAATACCAAGTAGTAATAACATTCACCTAGACATCTGAAATTGTCCATGTTGTTTAAGAATTCATGACCTTCCCTTCAAAATTGAATTGTGACCTTGCACATGCAAATCTCAATCCCACACAACACGCCGCATCTATCATGTCATCGCAAGAAAAGCACAAGAATATCATAATCAACTCTGAGTCACAAGCAAACTACATTCTCAATTAGCCAGTAACCTTCCATTTGATCTCATCCAGGAGAAAATCACAATACGCAACATGTTCCTCACACTAGTAGAAAATATACACCTCGAGCCGTGGCAGAAACCGTTGAGAACACTTTGAAACCCATTTTCACATAACCAAGTCATCAGAACTGAATCTCTTTAATTCCTCCAAGCCACGCAGGTCGCCAAACCCAAGATTATTGCCACAAAACACCCGTAGAGACTCACCACATCATAAATACCTAAAGAACCGATCATATCCATTGTCGTGCAGATCCAACCTACTACCAAACTGTCCTATTTCTCCGAGTTCCTTCCGAATTACCCTCAAGGTGACACTTCTCCTTGCCAAAACACCAGGATCCTTAACCAAAACTCACCCCAGAAGATCCTAGAATAAAATCACAGCGCCCTAAAGCCTATAAGCCGTTGAATTCTCTCTTAAGCACCCCAAAGGACCACAACCGAGACACCCATTCTGAAGAGACCTTATGTGAACCTAGAATTGTTTCCTCCATCTTCTTGATACTAAAAAGTATAATCCACAATGATATAGAAATACCGCGAGTCCCGACACCATCCACTGTAAATCTCATACCCTAGCCATATACAAATCCATAAAAATTCTCAATTGCTACATATAAATCTTGAACCCATTAGAACCTTCTTGAGAGTTACCCACTTTGCTCAAATCTTAATTGTACCACCCAAACGGGCCGAAAGACCAACAACACTCAAAGAAGTAACCCTACTTTAACACCACCAATCAAATTCATATTCCGTGCGCACTACATCCTTCAAATAACAACTTAATCATTCCATGATTTTCATATTTTCATAAAGTGTAATGTAACTTGTATTCAGGAATTTCCTTGCTTGAATCATACTCGATCTCATCCTCTGCAGTTATAACTGATCTGTAGGTATATGTCAGACCAAAACTAAAATTTAACATATAACCGTGAAATTTAATTGTCAATAGTAGGCTCCCCCACTTGGTTCAAAGCCATAGAATGAAACACTCGATAACTCACGATACCCATATTCTATTACTGCTATAATATCGCAGTCAGTTCAACGAAAATTCTTTACAAGCTCAGTTAACACAAACCATAAAATACCTCAATTCATATGCTAAGCTCGCCTTCATTCTTGTGACAGTCAAGTCAACTTTCTCCACCAGATTCAAATTCAAATCTCAACACATATGCCCCGCTGGTAGAAAAGAAACTCTTCACTCAATATTATAAGGGACACATCTATGTAGGTTACTCTACAGGAGATAACTCACCTGCATAGCCTCAAATTGGCATCTTGCTGTACCCTCTCGCAGCCACAATTACTACGCAATCACTTAATCTTCCTGGGTCTGAACTCACCACAAGACATGAAAAATCTACTTCGTTCCACAATTAATCAACATGAAAAATCTTTCAATATACTCATAACTCGAGACTAGACGTGAAATCAAGACAAAAATCAAACACCCAATAGTCCTTTCTACATCTCAAGCAAACTCTTCTCATCACATTCAAACCATATGAACACATCTCGCATTCACATCATACTCATCATGTAGCCATCCAACCACTCATCGAGTCACGAATTCCACTCATAGGGACACTACCGGACGTATAAGTTCAAAAACTCGTGCTCACGCAACCTAAATCCCCATGCTCAAGCTACCGTCAATACCCGGCCTCAAGTCCTCCAAACTAGCCCATCATCAGCACACAAAACTCACATCTCGCACCTCGTCCATGGAATCGCAAGCCGGTAATGCACGGCTGATACTGAGCGCTCACATACGCATACGAATACGTCGAAGGAATTCAAAGAGTTACGCTTCAAGCTGAATCAATGTCGCACGATAAGGAAAGAAAGATGAAAAGTATATCCTAAATGCCTTGTAGCCTCTCGAAGATAGGTATGGACATCATCATACCGATCCGCAAGACTCTGCTAGACACTTACTCATTACTTGTAGAACCTATGGACCTAGAGCTCTGAAACCAATTTGTCACGATCCAAAAATCCAACTAGTCGTGATGGCACCTAACTCAACCCGCTAGGTAAGCCAATTAACAACTGACCAATTCCAACGAAATTAATAAGACAATTAAATAAAAGAAAATATCTAAAACTAATACATTCCCCAAGGACAGGTAATACAAATCATGAGCTTCTAACATTAGAATATACAAAGCTGATATGAAATAAATACATCATCTGTTCGAAATGTACATAAACAAATTTTTATGCATCTAAGGCTACCATGAACAAGAGGCAGCTATGACCGGAACGCAGGTACATCTTCAAATCCAGCTCTCGTCGATCTCAGCAACGTCAGCAGCCAACATCTGCACGCAAGGTGCAGAAGTGTACTATGAGTACAACCGACCCCATGTACTCAATAAGTAATAAACCTAACCTTAGGTTGAAAGTAGTGACGAGCTGGAACAAAGGTCGGATCCAACACCAATAGCCAACAACAGTTCATAACAAAAAGCAAGTCATAAAAGAAGTAATTCAGAGATGAAATGATCAGCTTATTCATGGTTTCCCAAAAAGAATAGTTCCGATTTTCAAGTATATCAATGAAAACCCAAATCCTTTATTGAAATCGTCGAAAACATGAGTAAGTTTGAAAATAGTAATTTTTCCTAAAAATCCTTTCAACAATAAATGAGATGTTCCAATTTTCTTTCCAGATAGCCAGTGTAACATATATCATTATGCCCATATGTCAATATGTGTGAGAAGTCATGAATGACGTAATACCGTACAACATGAGGAAAAATGCATCTCTATGCATGTATGTCATATGTGCATGTCAATGCAATGCATCTCAGAGATGAACTCATGTACTCACACTCTCAGAGTACTCTATCCCTCTGTCTCACACTTTCCACTCATCATGCTCAATCACTCAACATGCTTAGTCACTTAGTACTGTATATGGCCAATCCAGCCTAGGGAAGATCCATCCCGAGTATATACATAGCAACTGCGAGTCAGTCACTCAGTACTGTATAAGACCAATCCAGCCCGGGGAAGATCCATCCCCAAATATAAATGCTTTGAACAAGATCCATTTCCAGGGAAGATCCATCCCTCAATATAAAGCAACCGCACTCACTGGGGGTGTATGCAGACTCCGGAGGGGCTCCTTCAGCCCAAGCGCTATATCAAGCCAATCATGGCACAAATCAATATAACCTGCTGCGGCATGCAGCCCGATCCCATAATATAATCAATATAACCTGCTGCGGCTTGCAGCCCGATCCCATAATATCACTCACAGTCAGGCCCCCGACCTCACTGAGCCATCAACCTCTCCGGTCTCTCGGGCTCACAATTCCATGAAACTAGCCCCAAAATGATTATATGATATGTCAATAAATAGCGACAGAGACTGAGATATGATATGAAATGAATGAACATGACCGACTATAAAATTGCAATTTAAACAAGTAATTCAACAGTAATATGACCTCGGTGGCCCCCAACAGAATAAGCATGAAGCCTAGACATGGTTTCTAGCATGGATCACAGCTCAATAGCTCTAGTACGTAAAGATTTCATGGTTACAGATAAGATAAGGTAGCTACACAATGCCACAGGAATAACAGACACAATTCACACGGTGCACGCCCACACGCTCGTCACCTAGCATGTGCGTCACCTCAAACACCAAACACATAGCACGTAATTTGGGGTCTCATACCCTCAGCACCAAGTTTAGAAGTGTTACTTACCTCGAACAAGCTAATTCCAATACCGAGCAAGCCAAGCGACGCATCAAAAATGCCATCATGCGCATGCCGACCTCCAAACGACTCAAAACTAGCCATAAGCAACTCAAATACATCAAATAATGCCAAAGGAAACAAACCCAATCGAAAAAGGTTGAATCTTTGATCAAATCCCGAAAATCATCCCAAAAGTCCAACCCAAGTCTGCACCTCAGAACCCGGCAAAACTCACAAAATCTGATAACCCATTCAATTACGAGTCTAATCATACTAGTTTCACTCAGATCCGACACCGATTCAATGTTCACAACTCAAAATTTCACATTATGAACCTTTAGGCAAAAATCCCCCAATTTCTCTTTTGAAACTCTTAATAAAATGCCGAAAATGGAGATAGATTAGTGATATAAAATCAAAAATGAGTAGAGAACACTTACCCCAATCCACATGGTGAAAATTGCTTCATGAATTGCCTCAATCTGAGCTCCACAGCTCTAAAAATGTAAAAATAGCCAAAACACCCGAAATAGAGTACTTTATAATCAGCCCAGGCATTCCTCTTACGCGAATGCGGGAAGTCCATCGCGTTCGCGATGAACAAAAATACACTACCTCCAAAATACACTATGTGATCGCGAACAAGACTCCGCTAACAGAAAGAACAAACTAGCAGCCTCCAAATAATACATTACGCGATCGCAAATGTACTCGTGCAAATGCGAAGCACACAGGCGACCCAGCATCGTGAACACGTCTAGTGTTGTGCGAACGCATAGAAGAAACATCCAACTCCTGCTCTCAGCTCAACCCTACGTGAACGCGACATCCTCTATGCGAACGCGTACAGTCTTTAACACCAAGCTATGTGATCGCGTCTGACCAATCGCGACCGCGAATAAGAAATAGCCCAGCTCCATTTTTCCTTTACGCGATCGCATCTACTAATCCGTGATCGCAAAGAACAATCCATGCACCAGAAACCAGAACACACCAGCAAGGCCAAATGGAAGGAAATGATTTGAAACATGCCCGTAACTCATCTGAGCCACTCGGCACCCCGTCCAAATATACGACGAATCGCACCTCAAACCAAAATCTATGAACTTTGCACTTTCAATTTCTAAAACTCGCGCCGAAACATATCAAATCAACCGGAAATGAGCCCAAATTTTGCACACAAGTATCGAATAACATAACGAAGCTATTTTAACTCCCGGAACCACAATCGAAATCTGATATCCTCAAAGTCAACTTCCGGTCAACCTTATGAACTTTCTAAACCTTTAAATTTTCAATTTTTGCCAATTTATGCCGAAACCTTCTAGAAACATCCAACTGCAAATCCGGGCATACGCCCGAGTCTAAAATCACCATCTGGACCTATCAAAACCATCGAAACTCTGTTCCGGGGTTAAATTCACAAAATGTCAAACTTGGTCAACTCTTCCAATTTAAAGCTTCAACAATGAAATTCATTCTTCCAAATCCATTCCAAATAACCTGAAAACCAAGACTGACGATTCACATAACTCATAATACATCATACGATGCTGATATAGATTTCAAATATCTGAACGAAATGCAAATGCTCAAGATGACAGGTCGGGTCATTACATTTTCAAACTCGTGTGGATGTTTTATGTGGAGCCCCGGGGGCACGGATGAGTTTTCGCGCGCGTTCAAAGTGGTGAAGACCTTCAGTTCTACTGGTTTCTGGTATGGTTGCAGGTCTCGCAAATGCGAGGTTTTATTCGCATTTGCGAACCTCGCATTTGCAAGGAGGGATTCGCATTTGCAAGGATAGGAAAACACTGAGGTGTTCGCATTTGCGAACATTTTGGTTGACTTTGCGAAACTGCCCTCTTCGCATATGCAAAGATTTTGGTCGCAAATGCGACCTTGGCAGGGATGGCTCTGCTTCGCATTTGCGATGCTTTTGTCGCAATTGCGACTATCGCATTTGCGAACAAGATGTCGCAAATGCGTTATCTACGACCTATGCAAGAGCCTTTTTATTTTGGGACTTAGCTCATTTCCCACACTTGGTGGCCATTTTCTGAGAGCATTTGCGGGGTGATTCCATCAACATCAAGAGTAAGTTATTCCCACCTATTGTGAGTTAGATACATCAGTTACATGCGGATTTAAATATGAAAATTGGTTGAAATATGGGATTTTGAAGAAAACCTAGAATTTGGTAATTTTGGGATTCGACCACGAAATTGGACATGGAATTGGGAATAAATTATATATTTGAGTTCGTAATGTTATGGGTAAAGTTTATTTTTGAAAATTTTCGGAATCCGGGCACGTGGGCCTAAGGGTTGACTTTATTGACTTTTCGAGCGGAGTTAGGGACTGTTATGAAATGAATTATTTTGAGTATTAGAGTATATTTTCATTGGTTTGCACATGGTTTGACTAGTTTCGGAACATTTGGCTTGGAGTTGAGGTGTTAGAGAGGCGTTGGAGCCAGTTATGGAACTTCAGATGAGGTAAGTCTCTTGTCTAACCCTGTGAGGGGGAAACTACTCCCTAGGTGATATTAATTGTTATGTGCTACTAGTTGTAGGTGCTACGTACGCACGAGGTGACAAGAGTCCGTACATAGCTAAAGCATGTTTATGTCCCGGTAGACCTAGGATTTTATCATGCAATATTTGAATTACTTTAACTTATTCTGTTGACTTAATTAATTGAAAATATGATTTAACTTGATTTAGAAATTTAATATATCTTAGGCCCAGCCCTATCATTTGGGTTGTTGGCAAGGAAATTGAGAAACGATAAAAGGTTATATTCACTTTGTGCTCATGTGCTATATTGTAAACACGTATCTTGTGATTCGAAAGCTCTCTTCCTTTCTTGTGGAGAGGGCCGAACGCCTCGACAGTATATAGATCATCTATGGTTCGTGTCGCTCGACCCTCGATAGTGTACACATTAATCTGGATCGGGCCGAACAACCTTGGCAGAATTGTGCGTTATCGCTAGTACTTCGAATATTCACAAGATAAACCTTCCACTGATGCTCGACATTTTACGGTACTTCTTATTGGCATGATATTGACACTTGGCACTTTCTAAGGTATTGAGGTAGAATACAAGACCGAGAGATTTATGCTTAAAAAGAGATGATTGAAATATTATGATATTACAGATTTACTTCTCTATTATTGTGCACTTCATATCTGCTAGAAATTATCATATTATTCATTCATTTGGACCTCTAGTAAGTGTCTATGTCGACCCCTCGTTACTACTTCTCCGGGGTTAGGCTAGATACTTACTGGGTACGCATTGATTTATGTACTCATGTTGCACTTCTGCACTAAATATGCAAGATCTGACAGGTCCTTTGGTGATCATCTTGGCGCATAGGCGCACCTATTGAGGAGATTTTATGTGAGCTGCAATCCAGACTACGCATCGCAGCCCACCAGGTCCCCATTGTACTTTTTATTTTATCCTGTCTTATTTACATTCTAGACAAGTGTTTTATCACTGTTGTACATCTTAGAAAATCCTCATGCACTTATGACACCGGGGTTTGGGAGTTCATTCTGGTTGTTGTTATCATAAATCACGTAATTATCATCATTTACTTTGTAAATTCTATTTTATACTATTAAATTATTGGGAATTAGTAATTTTAAGTAATAAAGTGTATGAATAAAAAAATTAATAAATCAACATTGGCTTGCCTAACGACAGTGTTAGGTGGCATCACGACCTATAGAGAATTTTGGATCGTGACAAGGAAAGACTCCATGATTTATTGATTCAGCGGGTAGTTATGAGTTTCTACGCATCTTCTTCGTCGTGGCAGCATTGGAAAAGAGCTTATATGTGTTAGGGGTGTATCGCGGGCATCGAATTCGTGAAATATCAGCTATTGTTTTCGGCGGATGTTGCCTTGGGCAAATGGGTTATGCGGTACGTTGTATGATATCAGCATGGGTGCATGACCATGTGTGGATTCAGTATGCGGAGATTGATACGGTGTTCGCATGTTAGAATCAGGTCTGGTAAAGAAATTCGAGGTTTGGAATTTGGTTCTAAGGCTTATTGACTAAATAAAAGAGAGGACCTTTAGTCCGGCTCAAGCTGAAGTGCCCAACTGGGTTGTGATGGCACGGATAGGTGCACAAGGTGTTAAGCTGTAGTTTTGGACAACTCCAGAGCAGTTCTTGGCACGTTTGAGGACGAACGTATGTTTAAGTGGGAGAGAATGCAACGATCCGACCGGTTGAGTTGATCTCTAGCACGTCGCTCAATGGTTTGAGGCCTTGAGTACACTTCAGGTGTTATGACTTGTACGTGTGGTCAGAATGGAATTTCGGGTAGTTCGGAGTAGATTTAGAAAGAAAAAATATAATTTCAAAAGCTTTAAGTTGGAAGAATTGACTTAGGTATGACTTTTGAGTAAATGACCTCGGAATCACGATTTGAAGGTTCCAATAGGTTCGTATGACGATTTGGACTTGCGCATATGTTCGGGTCGAGAATCGGGTGGCTCGAGAATATTTCGGTGCTTATTATGGAAAGTCGGCATTTTGAAGGTTCAAGAATTTCGTAAGTTGGGGTTGGAGTGGATTTTGATGTTATCAATGTCCGTTTAGGATTCCGAGCATAGGAATAGTTTCATATGGTGATTCTAGTCTTAGGAGCGTGTCCGGATGTTGATTTAGAGGTCCGTAGGTCATCCCGACATCAATTGGCAAAAGTGAGAAATTTGAATGATTTTTGGGAAGTTTGACCGGGAGGAGACTCATTGATATCGGGATCGGATTCCGATTCCGGAAGTGGAGTAGGTCCGTAGTGTCAATTATGACTTCTGTGCAAAATTTGAGGTCAATCAGACTTGATTTGATATGATTCGGACGCGTTCGTTAAAGTTTGGAAGTTTGAAAGTCAAAGAAGGATTTCGATCGACGATTCGTAGTTTTTATGTTATTTGGCGTGATTTGAGGTCTTAACTAAGTTCGTAACATGTTTTAGAATGCGTTGGTATAGTTGGCTAAGGTCCCGAGGGCCTCGGGTGGATTCTGAAGGGTTAATTGATCGAGTTTGGGCTTGGGGAAAGTTGAGGGAGCTGGTGTCTGGTGCAATCGCACCTGCGAGAAAGGGCCGCAGGTGCGAGACCACAGAAGCAGCCTAGGGGTCGCAGATGCAGAAAGGAGTGAGGGTGGATAGATTCGCAGGTGCGAGGCAATTGCCGCACCTGCAGGCTCGCAGAAGCGGGAGCTGGGCTGAGGGGGAAGGCTGCAGAAGCAGCAGTTTGTGTGCAGAAGTACATTTTGGTACGAAGAATCGGAGATGGCGCAGGTGAGGGACGTTCGCAAAAGCGGCTTTTTACTCGCAAAAGCGAGGCCGTAGATACGGCAATTCTGTCCGCTGCGAAAACTGGACAGAACATAAAGGATCGAACTTGGTCATTTCATTATTTTCGTTTGGGATTTTTGGAGCTCGGTTCTTGGGCAATTTTGAGGAGTTTCTTCATGTAGCACAAGGTAAGTAATTTCCCACTTGTTGTGAGCTAAATATAAGGTTATTATGTAAATTTAAGGAAGAAAGATTTAGGAATTTGTGGGATTTTGACAGAAAACCTAGAATGGGTATTTTTAGATTTTTACCACGAAATTAGACATGAAATTTGGGATAAGTTATATATTTGAGTTCGTGGTGTTATGGGTAAAGTTTATCTTCCAAAACTTTTAGAATCCGGGCACGTGGGCCTGAGGGTTGATTTTATCAACTTTTCGAGCGAAGTTAGGAATTGTTTAAATTGATTAATTATGGGTATTAGAGTATATTTTGATTGGTTTACATATTGTTTGATTAGTTTTGGACCGACGGGCATTGGTTGGAGGTGTTGAGAGGCCCTGGAGCCGGTTATGGCACTTCGGACCGTGGTAAGTCTCCTGTCTAACTCTGTGAGGGGGAAACTACCCCCTAGTGATAATTATTGTTATTTGCAACTATTTGTGGGTGCTACGTACGCACGAGGTGACGAGAGTCCGTACGTAGCTAAGCATGTTATGTCCGAGTAGACTTAGGTTCTTATCCTGTGATATTTAAATTATTTGAACTCACTCTGTTGGATTAACTAATTAGAGTTAAAATTGACTTTGAATTAGAAATAAACGTATGTATAATAGGACAAGCCTTGACACTTTGAATTTTGGGCAAGTTAATTGAGAAATGGTAACGATTATATTTATTTTATGCTCCTGTGTTGTGTTGTAAATACGTGTCTCGTAATTCGGTGAACTTCTTTCCTTTTCTTGTGGAGCGGGCCGAACGCCTCGGCAGTATATAGGTGCATCTATGGTTCGTGCCGCTCGACCCTTGGGTAGTGTACACATTATTCTAGATCGGGCTGAACGACCTCGATATAATCATGTGTTATATCGCTGGTAGTCC
Source organism: Nicotiana obtusifolia (assembly GCA_002018475.1). Taxonomy (NCBI): domain Eukaryota; kingdom Viridiplantae; phylum Streptophyta; class Magnoliopsida; order Solanales; family Solanaceae; genus Nicotiana; species Nicotiana obtusifolia. Next base: position 100,340 of record MCJB01050142.1, read on the forward strand.
AAACATTCACGAGATTATTTTTCTGCTGATGCCCGACATATATACGGTGTTCCTTATTTATTTGATAATGACACTTGATAATTTCTGAGCTAATAAGGTAGGATACAAGACTGAGACACTTATACTTTAAAAGAAATAATTGGAAGGTTATGCACCTTATAGATTAATCTCGTTATTGTCGTGCGCGGTATATCTGTTTAAAGTTTTATTATGTTGCTTTATTTGACCTATAGTAAGTGTCAATGTCCACCCCTCATCACTACTCCTTAGGCTAGATACTTACTGGGTACGCGTGAATTTACGTACTCATGTTGCAGTTCTGCACTAAATGTGCAGGAACTGACTGGTTCATTTGGTGATCATCCTTGTGCGTAGGCGCACCCGTTGAGGAGACTTTATGTTAGCTGCACTCCAGGCCACGTATCGGAGTCCACCGAGTCTCCATTGTACTATTTATTTTATTTTATCTTATTATATTCGGGACAGACGTTGTACTAATATTGTAATCCTTAGAAATTACTCATGCACTTGTGACACCGAATTTTGAGGGTTCTGCTGGTTGATCGTTATTGTAGATCACGTAGTATAATCATTTTTCCCCTACAAATTATATTTTATACTGTTTATCGAATGGAGATTATGATCTCGAGGGTAATAAATGAGTAGTAAATAAATTGATGAATTAACGTTGGCTTACCTGACGGCGGCCTTAGGCGCCATCACGACCTATAGTGGATTTTGGGTCTTGACAAATTAATTTTTCTATATATAATTTTGTTAATAAATTTATTAAAATGTATGTTTATGTAGTTGAATTTAAGGAATATGTCTCTTGAGAATGAAATGGTGGATAATGTTGATCAGAAACACCTTAGTACAGATGATGATTTTGTTGATCATCCACTTGAGAGTTCAAAATGGTAGTGCAAAATGCAGATTAAAATGAAGGCAAAAGGCAGCGGAAAGCTTCTAATGATTTGGAGAAGAAGGGGAAAGATGGTAATAATTTGGAAAAGCAGCGGAAAGCTGCTAATGATCTTGTATATTGTACACGTGAAACATCAAAAATGCAAAGTAAGGCTGCTAATAATTTGGAGAAGCAGATGATGGAGAATGTCTCTGTCAACGCTCCATTTGAAACAATAAAAAAATATTCTAAAGGTAAGGCAGCAAATAATGACCTTGTTGATTCTACACCTCAAAAATTAAAAATGAAAAGTAAAGCTGCAAATTATGACAAATGTGATTTGGAGAAGAAGGTTATGGAGAATGTTCATAACAAACATCAAAGTATAGGTAATGCATTTGTCGACCCGCCACCGAAAGGTAGTGACTGGTATGTTCAATTTAAGATTTTGGCAGATGGCCAAATGGAATTGAAGAAAGAAGTATTGTTATTAAATAAGGAATACAAAGATGAACTAGTCTAGTGGTTTAAAAATATAATCTTGCTGAAAAATTTGTGGAGGTGTTCAATGCATTTGATTCAATGAAGAAGAGCAATTTAGAGGTATACTAGTACTTATTCTCTGTATTGTTTTCTATTTTTTGATAGTTTTAAAGCTAATATTATTTTATTTGAACTTTTTTTATGTAGCATCAACACAACAGATATGAGAAAAAAGATGAAGAAAGTGATGGTGATAGGAACCAGGATGTAGTCAATGAAAACAAAGAAGGTATACTAGTATACTGTACATTATGCTGGAAGTCTGGTGTCCAAACGGATGTTGTCCAGTTTTATATACTAGACCAGTATAATTTAGTCGATGAGTACAAAATATACTATATTTTTAATCATATTTTTCCATTCTAATCTAGTATTTTTGTTGGATTTCTATATTAATGTAATAGTCTTCATAATTAAAAGTTTTGTTCCAGTATATTATAGTTGAAGGCTTAGAAGGTATACTTCATGAGTATAATTTAGTGTATAAGTATAATATACTGGATGAGTATTATATATTGGAGTTCTTCTTATTTTCTGATAGCTTGTTTTTAATGCTTCAATTTCTGGCTCTGCTGATGACTCGCATGATATCAATGAAAATAATGTCAATAATGAAGATGGGAAATTAGAATATATGAATTTAGAGCGATAAAGGAAGGGAGTTCTAGCATTGAAATGTAAAATTGTACATTCAATTTTTTTTTATTTACCTTTATTGATGTATATTTTATGTAGCACCTGATTTTGTCGATGTTGGAATTCTGGATGAAGATAAGTGGTTGGAAATGTGTAATTCAGAGGCTCATAAATTGATAGTTGAGCTTGGTAAACAAACAACAAATGAAGATATTCCATCTGGTCAGATGACTAAACAGTCATGCGATAAAGATGTTCCAGCTGTTGAGGTTTATAAAAAATCAACAACCGAGATGATTTCAGATTATGAGGTTGAGATGACTAACTCTCAGATTGAATCTCAGATTCATAAACTAACTTCTGAGTTTGTTAATCAGTCCATAAGTGTTGCTACTGTAATGTCATCTATTCCAAAATGCTCTACACCTGAAGATGATGCAACTTCTTCTTTGCCTATTCAGTCAAGTTGTGAAGGTGTCCAAGCGTATGAGGTTTTAGATGACTCTAGTCAAGAAGATGCAACAAGAATAAGAAAACCTGTTGTACCTCGTGTTATTGTGAAAGGGAATCACCATTTTAAAACGTCATTTACAGAAGAAGTTTCTGTATCAATTAATGATGAGTTTAGAAAGTTTGTTCAAACAAAGTTAATTCAAACTCGCAAGTAATGTTACAGATTTCTTTATGTTGTGATTGTATTTTCTTTTTAATGATAGTTTGGACTATCATATTTATATATTTATTAAATCTTTTTAGCAAGAAGGTGTACGAAAAGAAGGATGATATACTGGAGCAACAGTTTGATCTTGGAATTGCATTTATAGTTGGGAGGACGTGGTTTTTTGAACTTCACTATGCTGGTATAGGTATCAATGAGACAATATGTTGATAGACTTTTTTTTTTTTTGTTTTTTTTTAGTTTAACTATGTGTGTGCATGTTCGATTGATGTCTGTTTTCTTTTTTTAGCATATTGATGTTATATTCTATTACCTCCGAAAGAAAGCAAAATATGGAAACATAAGGATGACAACTACTGACAATTATTTCAGTTCTGCCATTCAAGAGGTCTACAATAAATCAATCATAGATAGCGGAAATGTAAAAAAACAAATATTTGAGTTGACTAAAAAAAAGTATGTGCTTGGATTTTACATTCTTTGTAACACCCCCTGGCTTTTCGTTGATTATGTTCTTATGCCAACTAATGTATTGACTAAGAAATTAAAAGAATATGTGCTTGGGTTTTACATTCTTTGTAACACCTCCTGACTTTTCGTTGATTATGTTCTTATGCCAACTAATGTGAAAGATGCATGGCATTGGGTATTGGGCGTTCTATCTTTGCATGATGGCTGCATTTACATATACGACTCAATGAGATATGCAAGTCATGATGCTGTTGTTCCTAAAGCATTGCACTCATTTGTTGTAATAATACCATTGTTGCTGAACGCTACTACATTTTATGAGCAAAGAACTGACATTGCAAGGAATAGATCTCATTACTTGGGAAAAGAGGATCAATCTGAACAATTTTCTCTTTTATCAGTGGATGACTTGCCTCGAAAGGAAAAAGCGTAAGCTGTAATATTTTTTTATACGATATTCTTCTGTTTTTACTCTTTTATTGTTATCTTATTTTTTCTTAATATGTGTTTTGTATGTAGTGATTGTGGTATATATTGTTGTGCATTTGCGGAGTATTTCATTGAAGGCAAGAATATTCCTGTTGACTTAACATCTTTGATTCTAAACGTCTTCGAAGCAGATATAGAACATTATTATACAATTATGGTAAGAAGAAGCAGGTGGAATATCTGGTTAGTGAAGATGAGGCCACCGGAAGATTAGACAAATCTTGCGTTTAAAAAAGGCGCAACGGAAAGAGCAAGAAATAGTTTTTTGTCTTTTGCTATAATTTAAAAGATTTTTTTGATTGAAATCCAGATTAATATACCGGAGTCTATATTTTTAGCATGTGTTTGTGTTTCTATTTTTATATTTGTATGTATAATATGTTCGAGATCATTAAATTAGTTCCTTGTATTGCAGTATAACTAGCTTGAGTTGTTATTTCTTATATTTTTTCAATATTTTTTAGTTGATTTTTGTTAAAATGTTTTTAGGCCATGTATATTATAAAATAGAGCAATTCTTTATTATTTATAATAACTTGTAATTTATTTAAATTTTACTACTATTTGATAATGTTTGTTCAATTATAATCCAGTATTTTCTTGTGGCATTTCTCAAGCGACATATACTAGAGTTTAGATTTTAATAAGCTAGATTTATTATTTCTGATAATTTTGCCATTATTTTTTATTTTCTTTTCTTTAAAATATTTTTGTCGCTGTAGATTACACTGGATTTGATAATGTCTGTCCATTTGTAAGACATTATTTTTTGCTAGATTTTCACCTATTACATAATGCACATTGCTTTTTTTTTTACGTAATCATTACAACTATTACTTTACTTTGTTCACGATTGGGGCGTAGTCCTATTATTATATATAATCAACCATCTATTTTTTCTTGAATAAGTGTTATTTTATGTCTTTTCATATATTTTTTTAGACTTACAAAGTGAATGATGAAGTTTTAAATATTTATTTCTGCATTTTTAACCACAAAATGTAACAAACACACTTACCAAAGCAATTATTTTGCATCGGGGTGTGTATTTCGATAATTATTACACTGCTATGACATAATTGCATGCTTTTCCGCATATTATACTGGACGTTCAAAACTTTCAAAACTTTCTTTATTCTTTTCATATACAGTTCCATTATTCTTTTCATATTCTAATCCAGTTTAATAAGCTGGATTTATTATTTCCCATAATTTTTTTATTATGCTGGATTTGATGATGTATGATGTATGTTCATTTGTAAGCCAGTAATTTTTGCTGGATTTTCAGGAGATATTTTTTTTCGCTGTAATTTTTATTTTCACATATTACGTGATGCAAATTGGTTTGTATTACTTAATAAATATGGCATTTATGATGTAATAATTATAGTTATTACATATAGTGTTTCCTATAATATTTCATCATTACGCCTATGAGATTGGCGTGCTACACATTGCGTTAGCTCTAGTATTTTTACAGTGTCTGCCATGAAAAATGTGATGACTTACAGAGTAATATACTGGATCATTTTGTTACTATTCTTTCCATAGAAATGATTACAGTTAGTATAATATACAGTATGTCAAAATTCCAGCAGTTTATAGGATCTTTTTTTAACGATTGGGTGCAGTCTTATTGTATATAATTAATAATTTTCTTGTGCATTTTTAACCACAAAAAGTAACAAACACATTTAATATAGTAATTTATTTTGCGTTGGGGTATGTGTTAGTGTAACAATTACACTGGACGTTCAAATTTCCCTTCTGTCTTTCCAATATATTACACTGGACGCTCAAATTTCCCTTCTGCCTTTTCATATACACTGCAGAAGTTTCTTCGCCTATATAAGTACGCTGTGACTTGTTAATTTATTCACTCAAACGAATCTATTTTCAATTGATAAAATACAAAAAGAAAGTAAAATAGATGTTGTGATCAGAAATATCATTGATGAAATCAAACAAGATATCATCGAAGCATTTGAGTTGAAAATCGACGAATTCATAGAGAAGTATGAAATCAACGACAAGTTGGATAGGCTGGAGGTGATAGCCAGAGATGGCTCGAATGGTGGTTCTGGAGATGTAACACATCATCCTTCTGACATTGACGATATGGATGATTAGATTTTTTTTTTTTTGTGTGTATAATCCTTTTATTTAAAGGGTTATTATCTTATTTTTATTTTAAGTATTTTGTTTATGTATTTTTATTTTCTGTTAATTTACTTAGTGGAATATAATATGTTTTTGTTTAAATCTTTGTCTGTGTTATTTTTTGATTATAAAACCTCTTCAATTTCAAAAAATAGTAGAAGGAAAAACATAATTGAAGAAAATAGTAAAAAAATTAATAATAATATATTAATGCATAAATAAACAAATGTATATTTGTATGAAATTTAAAATAAAAAAAAAAAATATTAAACGTTATATAAATTTTGTCCTAAAGAGTTCAAATTAGTTATGGATAATTTTAATATGTAAAACTTTGAAACTTCCAGCATATTATACTGGAAGTATCTGTGGTTCAAACCAGAAGAACACATCTATGTTTTTAAGGTTCACCTAATTTTCTGAATAAAATGCTTGACTTTTGTGATTAGATATGTAAAATCTAAAAACTCTCGATATTATATAGTACTAGAGGTATCTTTTATTTAAAACAAGAAAAAATGTTGTATAAAATGGTGCAAAACAGAACACCACTATAATATACTGAACTTTTCTAAATTGATATGTAAATTTCACAAACTTCCAGGATTTTATATTGAAAATATCTGTGAATCAAACAAGAAGAACACATCTAAGTTTTTAAGGTTCTCCTAATGCTCTGAATAAAATGCTGGACTTTTGTGATTAGATATGTGAAAACAACAAACTCTCCAGCATATAGTACTGGACGTATCTTTGATTCAAAAATAGAAAAAATGATGCATAAAATTGTGTAAAAAAAAAACACCAGTATTGTAACGACCCGACCGGTCGCTTTGAGCTCTAGCGCGTCGTTCAGCGGTTTGAGGCCTTGAGTAGCTTCACTTCAGTTGTTATGACTTGTGCATATGGACGGAATGGAATTTTAGGAAGCTCGGATTGGATTTAGAAAGAAAATTCTAATTTTTGGAAGCTTTAAGTTGGAAGAATTGACTGAGGCGTGACTTTTGAGTAAACGACCTCGAAATCAAGATTTGAAGGTTCCAATAGTTTTGTATGAAGATTGTGGTGGCTCGGGAGTATCTCAATGCTTATTACGGAAGGTTGGCATTATGAAGGTTTAAGAATTTTCTAAGTTTTAGTTGAAGTGGATTTTGATGTTATCGATGTCCGTTTGGGATTCCGAGCCTGGGGAATAGCTATGTGTGGGGATTCTGATCTTAGGAGTGCGTATGAATGTGTATTTGGAGGTCCGTAGGCCGTTTCGGCGTCAATTAGCGAAAGTTGGAAATTGGATATTTTTGGAAAATATGACCGAGAGTGGACCTTTTGATATCGGGGTCGGATTCCGATTTCCGGAAGTGGGAGTAAGTCTGTTATGTCAATTATGACTTGTGTGCAAAATTTAAGGTCAATCGGACGTGATTTGATAGGTTTTGGCATCAGATGTGACAGTGTCACGACCCAAAATCCCAACCCGGTTGTGATGGCGCCTCTCGTGAAGACAAGGCCAGCCAATCCGAACTAACTTCATTTTAACAGTTAAATAATACGAAAATAATATAAGTATGGTTTAATAACAGTAAATTGCGGAAAAATATAGTAAAACATCCCGACTACAACCCGCAGATCGGGGTGTCACAAAGTCATGAGCAACTAAAGAAATCCTAATAACAAAATTACTATTACAATGTCTTGGCACAATTGTTAGATGAAAGTGGAAATAACATGATAAAAGAGATACGCGCCAACAGCTACCTCGTAACCTCCGAATCACCGCCCTGGCATTAGTAGTCAATGCCTCGGAGCGGAACCGTTAACGCCTGAATCTGGACACATGGTGCAGGGAGTAATGTGAGTACTTCCAACTCAGTGAGTAATAAATATAAATAATGAATGAAAGTAAGAAACACATAAGACTTAAAGTAATCCACGATGGAGCAGTAAAAACATGTAACATCTCAAATAGATAACGCGAAGTAAATGGAAACAACACCAACAAAACCAAAAATGCAATGCGATGCAATGCAATGCAATGCAATGCAAGTCATGACTATCGTGGCGGCGTGCCACCCGTTCCCTGGGTACCCGGCGCTTACTGTGGGGGGTTCAGTAGCGCAATATCTCGTGACGGCGTGTCACCCGATCCAATATACATTCCGTGGCGGCGTGCCACCCGATCCAATTTATATTCCGTGGCGGCGCGCCACCCGATCCAATTTATGAGTTCAAAACTGAGTTTATGAAATGAATCAATGCAGCAACAATACCCCTGAAGGGTTCACATAACCGGCGAGATGCCAAATAATACCCTTGAAGGGTCCACATAACCGGCGAGATGCCAAATATGATGTAATAAACAATGAAAAATACCCCTGAAGGGTTCCATAACCGGCGCGAAGCCCAAATATGGCAAGTAGCCCAAATCACAATGATATCAATTAGATTTCAATCAAGTATGTAGTAGAAATCATCAATCAGGATGGACCAAGTCCCAATCCCCAGAAGTAAACAACCCCATGCTCATCATCGAGCATGTACCTCACCTCAACATAGCACTATGAGGTGCAAATCCGGGGTTTCGAACCCTCAGGACATCATTTACAAACATTACTCACCTCAAATTGGTTAAATCCTTAGCCCGCGACGCCTTTGCCCTTTGAAATGGCCTCCACGTGCGTCGAATCTATCCAAATTCAGAACAATTACATCACAATATGTTGAGGGAATAAAACCCAAGCAAAAACAATCAAATTTACTAAGAAATTCCGAAATTAGCAAAACCCGAGCCCCGGGCCCATGTCTCGAAATTCAGTAATTTTCACCCCAACGGGTTCCTTATCTTCTCACGAGTTCAACCATATAAAATTTGTCGAATTCCGACACCGGATCGACCTCTAACCCTCACACCTAAGCCTTAGGGTTTTCCGTAATTTTCCCAACTTAAATCACTAATTAATTGCTAAAAATAGTGATAAACTGAGGTAATTCCTCCAAAATTGAGTTAGGAATACTTACCCCGATGTTTCTCTTGGAAACCCTCCAAGAATTGCTTCAAAACTTGTTTCAATCCGAGCTCTCTTGCTCCAAATATGTTTAAGATGACCAAAACTCTTCCTTTAAGAATTTGTCCATGAAAATCTCCTTTGGATATAGTTTTGAGGTTGATTTATGGTGATTCTATGGTGTTTGGAGGTGTTCCTCTTAGTGGGTAACGAATATGGGTCTTGTAGGGCAAAATGAACACTGAGTTCTACTTAAAAAGCATCAAAAATCGGGTTAAAACACCCCTGTCAGGTCAAAAATGCGATTCTCTATGCCAAAAATGCGGTTCGCATTTCACCTTTGCAGTTCGCATTTTTGGTCGCAAATCTCGCCCCAAGTTCTGTCTCAGTTTGCGATTTTCAGGTCAAAAATGCGGTTCGCATTTCACGTTCTGCGGTTTGCATTTCTAACATTTCTGCAGATTTTTTCTTGACACAAAAATAGGCATAACTTTCTCATACGATGTCCGAATTGGACGATTCTTTTTGCTATGACTCCAAAATTTCGATACGGATCTAATGCTTCAATTAAAACTGAATTTGGAGTCCATTTTCATAATATTATACCACTTACTCTTGAAGATACGACATCGACACATTCTTGAAATGCCAAAGTTAAACTCCATCAACCATCTAAAATACATTCGAGGCTCTCGGGACTTCAACCAAACATGCCAACATGTCCCATAACATTATTCAAACTTGTTCCAACCTTCTGAACGTTCAAAACAACTTATCAACACCAATTCACGTTGGATTCAAGCCTAAGGTTTTCAAAATCCTCTAAATCGCTATTTTGATCTAAACCCAACCAAACCACGTCCGAATGACCCAAAATTTTGCACACAAGTCATAAATCACATATCGAAGCTACAGAAACTTTCGGAATTCCATTCCGACCCTCGGATCAAAATCTCGCCTATCAACCGGAAATCGCCAAAATTCTAAATTCACCAATTCAAGCCTAATTCTACACGGAACCTCCAAAACTAATTCCGACCACTCTCCTAAGTCATAAATCCTCTCCCGAAACTAACCGAATCATCATAATTCACATCCGAGCCTTCTAACTCATAAGTTAACATACGGTTGACTTTTACAACCTAAGCCTCCTTGAAAGAGACTAAGTGTCTCATTTCTTAACGATTTCACTCCGAATGCAACTTACTCAATTAAATTGCCTAAAACACTAATAATAAGGCATAATGATACAGACATTGAGGAAGACGGAACAGTAACTCATGAGACGATTTACCGGGTCGTCACAGACAGTTAGAAGTTTAATAGTTCATTAGGCTTGAATCGATAAGCAATTTGTAGATTTGATATTGTGTGATGTGATTTGAGGCCTCGAGCAAGTTGGTTTCATGTTATGAAACTGGTTGGTATGATTGGACGGGGTCCCAAGGGCCTTGGGTGTGTCTTGCGATGGTTTCGGGTCATTTCCCCATGTTCCGCGATCGCGTAGGGGAAGGAACTGGGCAGTGGGGTTATATTTCGGGACTTAGCCCATTTCTCTCATATTTTCATTTGGTGGGCGATTTTTGGAGAGCTTCAAGGGGAGATTTTCATCAAGCAACACAAGATAAGTGATTCCCACCTATTACAAGTTAAATACTTGGTTTATATATGGATTTAAACATAGAAATTAGTAGAAATTTGGGATTTTGGTAGAAAACCAAAAATTGGTATTTTTGGAATTTAACCATGAAATTTGACATGGAATTTAGGATAACTTATATATTTGAGTTCGTGGTGTTATGGGTAAAGTTTATCTTCAAAAATTTTCGGAATCCGAACATGTGGGCCCGAGGGTTGATTTAATAGACTTTTCGAGCGGAGTTGGGAATTAATATAATTGATTAATTATGGGTATTAGAATATATTTTGATTGATTTGCACATTGTTTGAATAGTTTTGGGTCGACGGGCTTTGATTTGAGGTATTAGAGAGGCTTTGTAGCCTATTTTGTAACTTCGGAGCAAGGTAAGTCTCCTGTCTAAGCCTGTGAGGGGGAAACTGCCCCTAGGTGAAGTAATTCTTATGTGTTACTTATTGCGGGGGCCACGTACGCACGAGAGTGCGTGCGTAGCTAGATTCATATTATGTCCGGGTAGACTTAGGTTCACACCATGCTGTAGCCGTACTACTTGAGTTATCTCCTGCCTACTTGAGACGAGACTTGTGTAGAGTGATAGACTCGATATGGTAGAGACTCAACGGGCTTCATGATTAGTCACGAAATAATTGTACTACCCTTACGAATTTCTCTCGCGTTATGCGTTTTCATCAAAAGGTTTCCCTTAAAATTTATAACTCACACTCTATTCGTGACTGGGTCCAAAGACCCGTTAAAGCTTCTTATTCTAATGGAAGCATGTTGTTCGCCTCGGCAGTATAATAGATACGTCTATGGTTCGTGCTGTTCAACCCTCGGCAGTGCGCACATTATGATGGGATCGGGCCGTTTGCCTCGGCAGGATTATGTATCACACTCATTGGAGCGGGCCGTTCACCTCGGCAATGTAATAGATGTATCTATGGTTCATGCTGTTCAACCCTCGGCAGTGCACATATTACGACGGGATCGGGCCGTATGCCTCGGCATTTCTATAAAATACTCTTACAAAATCGTGTGTAATAATTGGCAAGAAGCCAGCATATTTGTGAGATTGTTCCTGATTGAAATGTGACGACCTATCCGGTAAGGTCCATTATATAAATATACTCCGATTGAGGAGGTAGTTACTAGCTGAGAGTTTGAGTCATTGCTTAGAGGAGGACTGTACCACGTATTTACACTTGTTATTTCGTTATCTACTCTGACTCCCTGTATACTTTTACTGTATATGTCTTGTTGTACCACTAGTAAGTATCGATGTCGACCCCTCGTCACCACTTCTCTGAGGTTAGGCTAGATACTTACTGGGTACATGTTGATTTACGTACTCATACTACACTTGCTGCACTTTTTGTGCAGGTTCATATATATCTGGTGGTCTTTGGGCGCAGAGGCGAGGCTATTTCGGGGGCTTTACCGTGAGCTGCATCTCATGTTACGATCCGCAGCCTGCAGAGTCTCTATCAGAGTTATTTATAATTTTCCTATCTAGCTTGTATTCCAGAAAGATGTTGTATATTATTATATTTTCCTAGTTGATACTTATGCACTTGTGACACCGGATTTTTTTGGAGGTTCCTACGGGTTGTTCACCACCATAGTTCGTGTAAATTCCATTTCACGCTATTTTATTAATAAGAATTATGATTTTCAGGTACTAGAATGAGTAATTAAATTGACTAATCATTATTGGCTTGCCTGACGGCGGTGTTAGGCGCCATCATGACCTTTTGCGGATTTTGGGTGGTGACAAGTATAATATGCTGGAGCTTCCGGAATTGATATGTAAAACTCACAAACTTCTAGCATATTATACAGGAAAAATATGTGATTTTATATGTATAATACATTTTATAACATGTCTAGTGTTGTTTCCGTTGTAGAATACCATATCTGAGTATACTGTGGGTACAGGTAACTAATATTCTTTATATACCACTCTTATTGTACACTTTGTATAACATTCTTATTGTTAAAGCTGATGAATTCAAAAATAGCCAGATTTACAAGTGGTAATTGAAAAATAGCCACAATTTCAAAAGTAATCGAAATTTAGCCACTTTTCATGTAAAGATAAATCTGAACAAAAACACTGTTCAAAATTCGGAAAATATTCCAACATAATATACTGGACTTCCAATATAATATATTCGAACACCAATATATTATACTGCAGTTCCACTATATTATACTAGAACTTCAGTATATTATACTGGAGTTCCAGTATAATATATTGGACTTCCGAAACTGGCTAGCCCGTGCCATTTTTACATTATAGTTGGTATAATTGAAACTAAACAGTGCTTACTGGTATACTATATGTGATGGGTTCCAGTATAATAAATTGAGTATTGCACAAAAAATATCAGTAGTCCCAGTATAATGTTCAGGGTATACCTTTAAGCTTTTTATATAGTTATACTATTGAGTGTACCTATTATAGTTGGTATAATTTGAAAAAAATTATGGATACTGGTACAATATGTGATGAGTTCCAGTATAATTAACTGAATATTAGACAAAAAATTTCATCAGTTCCAATATAATGTTCTAGGTATACTGCAACAAAGTATTTTGTAATAGAAGAAACAAAGATTACAGTCATTTTGACTTCAAATCAAGAAACAAAAAAATAGATAGTAATAATTTTTTGAGAAACAAGAATCCCGAGAAAATTATTCTCGATTATGGTCACTTTTTTGAATGAGCGCATGCAACCTTATTGTATATAATCAACCATTCTTTTTCCTGTATTTTCTTGAATAAGGATGAACTACTGCTGAACATGTGCAATTTGTTCTGTTATACCCATATCTTTTGCAACGACCATATCTTGATTCCTTCTTGAATTCTGTACAGGAGATATGTCGATTCTTCTATCTTCTTCCTAGCATAACTTTTGCATCTGCAGACTTAGTGATTTCTGATTTAACAGTATCTAGTATAACCTATGTAGTTGAATCACCTATAGAATTTACTTGCCCTTCATATGTTTTCAACAAAAAGTCTCTTGTATAATAGACGAAGCAGAAAACCGATTTCTTTTGATATATGGTGTCAATTGCAGCAATTGCATGTTCATAGGGTATCCATCTAGCTGAAATTCAGAACAATCACATGTTCTCTTGTCTAGATCAACAATAAATTCTATACCCCCTTCTTTGACTTTGAATTTGAGTTGACCAATGGGAAATACTCTAAATGTAAAAGCTGGTTTAATTTTGCCATTCAATGTTTGTTCTGCCTAGTGTGATATTTCATGAAAAATTTCTTCTGTTGTTGTCCTTCTTTCATAGAAGTAGATTTTGCAATTTTTCTTGTATGAAATCCATCATAGTTAAAAGTGGCAATTCTCTTACACGTCTCAAAACATTATTCATTGACTCAACAATATTTGTTGTCAGCATAACATATCGTCGTCTTGGACATGTGAACGAGCCCATCTTCCTGGTGGTTCCTCCATTAAGTAGTCGAATGTTTTTTTTATCAACAGCAGCTATTTGGGTCATAAAGTCATCAAATTCTGATTCATTGTATACTCTTGCAGCACTTTGAAACAGGTTTATTACATTGTTTCTTACTCTTCTTTACTTTAGATTCTTCTCTAAATGATATATGCAAATACCATGGTAGGACTCAGAAAAACTTCTGCAATTCCATTTGCAATTGCCTTGTGTCGATCTGATGAGAACATTAAATCTTTAAGAGTGCCAATTAATTTTCTTAATTCTCTGAAATACCGTTCATACGACTCATTATTCTCTAAATCTGCTATCCCAAATGCTATAGGGAAAATCTGATTATTTGCATCCTTTGTAACTGTCACTAATAGAACACCTCTATATTTATTTTTTAGAAATGTTTCATCAACAGAAATAAGTGGTCGACAATACTTCCACCCAGAAATTGACGCGCCATACATAAAAAAATATGTAAACAAACCTGTTACTTGAAAAGTAAATAGAATTTAGTTTTGTGGTATGACAAGCTGCATACTAATGGATATTAGCATATGTGTGTTTCTGCTATGAATTAAAGATACTTTCATAATAATAGGCTTGAGATTTTGTATATTTTGCATATGAAACCAATATATTATACTGGTAATTTTGAAAGTTTTAATACTACATTTTGAGTCTATATTTTTCATATCAAAATGTAGTATTATATTTAATATTAATGTAGAGCTTGTGGTGTCATTTGCAGTATTCACTAATGAGCCAGAAAATAATTATGACAAAAAATAAAAGAAATACTAAATTTTTACAAGTTTTGTTTTTACCTGTTTTCTGCATCTCTCTTAATATTAGTGTATGTTCCTTGGTATTTTTGTTCCATCGTGTACAAATATGAAGGCAGCTGCTCATAATTTTCTTCTGTTGTTCCTCTTAATAAAGATATCCCTTTTTGAGTAGCACGCCATGTTTTTCCATAGACAACATCCATTCCATGAGCTCTCTTCATTTTTGAAATGACAAACTTAGGCTTTACTTCTGTAGTTATGTCTATTAAGTTGTCAATTATGTAATCTCTTATCACATTTGAAGTCGCTTGTCTTTGATGTGACTTCCTAATATCAACCGAGCATTTATGTTTTCTCTGAAATTTAACTATTTTAAAAAGTATTGATTCCTTAATTCTTGAACCTCGAACATTCCAACCACACTTTTCATCACTGCATATCAAAGAGTATCTTGTATTACTTGATCTTTCAACGTAGAACTCAAAGTGCTCCTTGATTGCTATTAAGCAAAAACATCTAATCATAGCATTTTTGTCTTGAAAAACAAACCTCATTTTTACAGCTTCCAATGATGCATTTTCCTTTAATATTATTGATAGGGATTCTTTTGCCTTTCCATTTGCTTTTCTTTTTCTCCCTTCAATTGTGTGCAGCATTTCAAAGTGTTGATCTTTCACAGGAATTACACTCTCATTTTCCATTATAATTTCGAAAATCGGCATGTGTTGCTCTTCTGGTATTTCAGAAATCAACATGTCTTGCTCATCTGGAACATATGTGGTTCCCTTTAATAATTGCTGATTGTCAATGTCCATTATTGCATTACCTTCTTGTTGTTGATCTCCAGTAAAAATTTCAGAATGTATTTATAATATATCAACAACAAATTTGCAGCCTTTGTGTCACGACCCAAAACCAACCGTCGTGATGGCACCTATCATGGAACTAGGCAAGCCAATTACTCAATTAATCCAACATAACCAAAAGCTTAAAAAAGAAAAAAAATATGGAAGCAGTTAATATTTGAAGAAAATCTTTGAAAACAGAAATAAACACGCAATCCAATACAATCTCTCCCAAAAACCGGGGTGTCACTGAGTACATGAGCATCTACAACGGAAAATAGTCTAATACAATGTCTAAAGAGTAAAAATTGAAATACAAGTAAGGATAACGAAGAAGGGTCAAGGTCTACGAACGTCATGCAGCTAGCTCGATAGTCTCCCTAGATCCGGACTCTACACTCAGCAGCCGCCGTGACTGAGAGCACCTGGATCTGCACACGAGGTGCAGGGTATAATGTGAGTACAACCAACTCAGTAAGTAACAAATTCAAACTTTGGACTGAAAGTAGTGACGAACTCAACCAGCACAGTTCAATATAGAAGTAACAGTACATAAACATAGGAATGCTTTCAAGTTCAGCAGATAAACTCAAAACAGTAATATAGATCAAATCTGAATGATAAGAAGAATATAACTTCTCAACTTCTACATGCCTTGCACATGCTGTATATGATGCACCATGTTGTCTGCCTCATGTGCTCACACTCTGAATTGCTCAATCACTCAGTATTGTATATGGCCAATGCGGCTAAGGAAAGATCCATCCCGAAATATATACATCGACTGACCATCAGTCACCCAGTACTGAGTAGGGCCAATCCAGCCCGTGGGGAAGATCCATACCCAGGTATAAAATGCTTCGGACAAGATCTATGTCCAAGGAAGATCCATCCCTCAATGTAATCAAACGCGCTCATTGGGGGTGTGTGCAAACTCCGGAGGGGCTCCTTCAGCCCAAGCACTATCATAAATCAGTATAACCGCTACGGCGTGCAGCCCGATCCCATAAATGTCACTCATAGCCAGGCTCTCGGCCTCACTCAGTCATCAATCTCTCTAGTCTCTCTCACGGGCTCACCATGTCAATGAAACTTGCCCGAATATAATGATATAATGCATCAATAAATAACAACAGAGACTGAGATATGATGTGAAATGAATGAATATGACTGAGTATAAAATATCAATTAAATCAGTAAGACAACAGCAAGAAACGACCACTATGGGTTCCAACAGTACCGGCATCTAGCCTAAACATGATCCCGAGCAAGTTTAACAGCTTAATTACTTTATCACATGATGACAACACTGATATCAACAAGATAAGTCCACTATGCAGTGCCACGGAATCGACCAGGTCACAATTCTCACGGTGCACGCCCGCACGCCCGCCCCTTGGCATGTGCGTCACCTCAACACCAATCATGTAACATATATTTCAGGTTTCGAACCCTCATAGCAAGGTTTAGAGGTGTTACTTACCTCAATCCGAGCAAAACTCTACTCCAACACGCCTTTGCCTCGCAAATCGGCCTCCAAATGCCTCGAATCTAGCCATAAACAGTACAATACAATCAATACAGCAAAAGAAATCAATTCTACAAGAAATTACAAAGTTATAACTCAAAAATCCGAAATCGGCTCAAAATCGCCCCCGGACCCACGTCTCGGAGTCCAACAAAATCACCAAACCCGAAAGTCCATTTCAACCCCGAGTCTAACCGTATCAAATTTACTCAAATCTGATAAAAAATCCCAGTAAAAACCTCAAAAATGTAGCCCAAGAACTGTTCTTCACTTTCTTCAATTTTCCATCCCAAATCACAAATTTAATGGTAGAATCAAAGGCATAATCATGGAAGTTAACCAAAACTAGATAGAATTAACTTACCCCAAACACCCACGTGAAAAGCCCTCCAAAAGTCACATTCTACCAAGCTCCCAAATCAATTTTGTGATATGAACTCGAAACCCTCATTTTTTTGAATCTTTTATTCTGCCCAGTTACGCCTTCATCACAAATACGACCATTCTCCCGCAGTTCGCGAAGCACAAAACAGTCTGACCCTCTATTTTGCCTTATGCGAACGCGCAAACATCCACGCGAATGTGAACTAATGCTTCCTCAAACCTATGCGATCGCGGCCCTCTTCACGCGATTCGCGAAGAACAAACTTGTGACCCTAACTTCTGCCTCCTATACCCCACGTGAACGCGACCTTAGCCACGTTCGCGAATCACAGCATCTCACAACTACGCGATCCCATCCCCTTCTCGCGAACGCATAGAACAAAGTCCTTCACTGCCCAGCTAAGCCTACACGATCGCGGACCTTCCCACGCAATCGCGTATAAGGAAACCAGATTAGTGCACCAGAACATCTGCAGCTATAACACCAAGTCCAAAATTGGTCCGCGAACGATCCGAAACTCACCCGAAGCCCCCGGGACCTCAACTAGACATACCATCAAGTCCCAAAACATCATACAAACTTAGTCGAACCCTCAAATCACCTTGAACAACATCAAAACACGAATCACACATAGATTCAAACCTAATGAACTTTGAATTTCCGAATCTCTACCACCTGTGCCTAAAACTATCAAATCATGTCCGATTGACCCCAAGTTTTGCACACAAGTCCCAAATGACACCACGGACTTGCTCCAACTTCCGAAATCGGATTCCGACCTTGATATCAAAAAGTCCACTCCTGGTCAAACTTCCCAAAAATTAAACTTTCGCCATTTCAAGCCTAATTCAACTACAGACCTCCAAATCACATTCAGGACACGCTCCTAAGTCCAAAATCACCTAACGGAGCTGACGGAAGCATCAAAATTAAAATTTGGGATTATTTACACATAAGTCAACATCCGGTCAAATTTTTCTAACTTAAGCTTTCCAATATGAGACTGAGTGTCTCAGTTCATTCCGAAATGTCTCCGGACCCGAACCAACTAACTCGATAAGTCATATAATAGCTATAAAGCACGAAAGGAGAAGTAAATAGGGGAACGGGGCTACAACTCTTGAAACGACCGGCCAGGTCGTTACATCCCCCCTCTTAAACAAACGTTCATCCTCGAACGGGTCTGGAATCATACCTGGAGTCTCAAATAGGCGTGGATAACTGCTCCGCATCTCCCGCTCGGTATCCCAAGTAGCCTCCTCCACGGGCTGACCTTTCCACTGCACATTCACTGAAGCTATATCCTTTGACCTTAACTTCCGAACCTGCCAATCCAAAATGGCCACCAGCTCCACATCATAGGTCAAATCACCATCCAACTGAACCGTGCTGAAATTCGAAACATGAGACGGATCACCAACATGCTTTTGGAGCATAGAAACATGAAATACTAGATGCACCCCCGACGAAATAATTGGCAAGGCAACCTCGTAAGCCACCTCCTTAATCCTTTGAAGCACCTCAAACGGCCCGATATACCGGGGGCTCAACTTGCTCTTCTTCTCGGACCTCATAACACCCTTCATGGGTGAAACCTTGAGTGGTGCCTTCTCCACAACCATGAAAGCAACATCATGAACCTTCCTATCAGTGTAACTCTTTTCTCTAGACTGCACAGTGCGAAGCTGATTCTGAATCAATTTAACCTTGTCCAAAGCATCCTGAACCAAGTCAGTACCCAACAGCCTAGCCTCCCCTGGCTCGAACCAACCCACGGGAGATCTACACTGTCTCCCAGACAAAGTCTCATACGGGGTCATCTGAATACTCAACTGGTAGCTGTTGTTGTAGGCAAACTTTGTGAGTGGCAGGAACTGATCCCAAGAACCCCCAAAAATCAATGATACAAGTGCGTAGCATATCTTCCAATATATGAATCGTGCGCTCGGACTGTCTGTCTGTCTGAGGGTGAAATGATGTGCTCAACTCAACCTGGGTGCCCAACTCTCGTTGTACTGCTCTCCAGAACTGTGATGTAAACTGCGTGCCTCGATCTGAAATAATGGACACTGGCACACCGTGAAGGCGGACAATCTCTTGGATGTAAATCTCATCCAACCGCTCCGAAGAATAAGTAGTACCAACTGGAATAAAGTGAGCAAACTTGGTCAGCCGATCCACAATCACCCAAATAGAATCGAACTTCCTCGAAGTCCGTGGGAGCCCAACTACGAAATCCATGGTGATACACTCCCACTTCCACTCTGGAATCTCTAACCTCTAAAGCAATCCACCCGGTCTCTGATGCTCATACTTTACCTGCTGACAGTTAAGGCACCAAGCTAAAACCCCACTATATCCTTCTTCATTCTCCTCCATCAACAGTGCTGCCTCAAGTCCTGATACATCTTTGCGACACCCAGATGAATGGAATACCCCGAACTATAGGCCTCCCCAAGAATCAACTCACATAGCCCATCCACATTGGGCACACAAATCCGACTCAATACCCCATCATCCCCAATAGTCATATCTCTGGCATCATCGTGGTGAACCATGTCCTTAAGGACAAGCAAATGGGGATCATCATACTAACGCTCTCTGATGCGATCATATAAGGAAGACCGAGAAACCACACAAGCTAGAACCCGGCTGGGCTCTGAAACATCCAATCTCACGAATTGGTTGGCCAAAGCCTGAACATCAACTGCAAGAGGTCTCTCTCCCACGGGAATGAATGCAAGACTACCCATACACACCGCCTTTCTACTCAAGGCATCGGCCACCACATTGGCCTTCTCGGGATGATACAGAATGGTGATATCATAGTCCTTTTGCTGCTCCAACCATCTCTGCTGCCTCAAATTTAGTTCCTTCTGTTTGAACAAGTGTTGGAGGCTCCGATGATCCATAAACACTTCATAAGATACACCATAGAGATAATGCCTCCAAATTTTCAATGCATAAACGATGGCAGCTAACTCCAAATCATGAACAGAGTAGTTCTTCTCATGAGACTTCAACTGGCGCGAAGCATAAGCAATCACTCTACCCTCCTGCATCAAGACACACCCAATACCAATCCGAGAAGCATCACAATATACTGTATAAGAGCTTGAAGCTGAAGGCAAAACTAGAACAGGAGTAGTGGCCAAAGCAATCTTAAGCTTCTGAAAGCTCTCCTCACACTCATCTGACCACCTGAAAGGAGCACCCTTTTGGGTAAATTTGGTCAAAGGCGACGCAATATATGAGAAGCCCTCCATGAAGCGACGATAATAACCGGCCAAGCCAAGAAAGCTCCGAATTTTCGTAGCTGCAGATGTTCTGGGCCTACTTTGAACCGCCTCTATCTTCTTTGGATCCACCTGAATACTCTCACTAGACACCACGTGCCCCAAGAATGCCACTGAGCTGAGCCAAAACTCACACTTGGAGAACATGGCATAAAGTTTCTCCTCCCTCAACCGCTACAACACAATCCTCAAATGCTGCGCATGCTCCTCCTAGCTACGAGAGTACACCAGGATATCATCAATTAACACTATAACAAACGAGTCGAGATAAGGCTGAAATACATTGTTCATCAGATGCATGAATGTTGTTGGGGCATTGGTCAGCCCAAAAGACGTTACAAGGAACTCATAATAACCATAACGGGTCCTGAATGCTTTCTTTAGAATATTCGAGTGCCGAATCTTCACCTGGTGATACACAGACCTCAAATCGATCTTGGAGAACACCCTCGCTCCCTGAAGCTGGTCAAACAGATCATCAATACGTGGAAAAGGATACTTTTTCTTGATTGTAACTTTGTTCAACTGCCTGTAATCAATAAACATCCTCATAGTACCATCCTTCTTCTTCACAAACAAAACTGGTGCACCCCAATGTGACACGCTATGCCGAATAAATCCCTTATCAAGGAGTTCTTGAAGTTCCTCCTTCAATTCTTTCAACTCAGCCGGTTCCATACGATACGGTATGATGGAAATGGGCTGAGTGTCCGGCATTAAGTCAATACCAAAGTCAATGTCCTTGTCGGGCGGCATAACTGGTAGATCTGCAGGAAACACATCCAAAAACTCCCGCACCACCGAAGCAGAATCAATAGTGGAGGCATCAGTACTAACATCCCTCACAAAGGCCAGATAAGATAAACAACCTTTCCCAACCATCCATTGGGCCTTCAAATATGAAATCACTCTGTTGGGAACATAGTCTAGAGAACCTGTCCACTCAATCCTTGGCAATCCCGGCATCGCCAATATCACGGTCTTAGCATGACAATCTAGAACAGCATGACAGAGAGACAACCAATTCATACCCAAAATCACGTCAAAGTCCACCATACTAAGCAGCAAAAGATCAACTCTTCTCTCCAATCCCCCAATAGTCACCACACACGACCGATATACACGGTCCACAATAATAGTATCGCCCATGGGCATAGTGATATGAAGAGATGAAGCTAAGGACTCACGGGGCATATCCAAATGATGAGCAAAATACAATGATACATATGAATTAGTGGAACCAGGGTCAAATAATACAGAGATATCCCTGTGGAAAATTGAGGCAATACCTGTGATCACTGCATCTGAAGCAACAGCATCTGGTCTGGCAAGGAATAGCATAAATCGGGCCTGACCGCCCCCTGATCAGCCTTCCCCTCTAGGGAGACCTCTAGCTGACTGGGCCCCACCCCGGCTAGCTGAGCGGGTGGTGAAGTAACTGGTGCTGAAGTCGTAAGCTGACTCCTCTGCTGAGCTAGACCTCTCGTAAGGCGGGAACAATACCTCTTGATGTGACCCATATCTCCACACTTGAAACAACCCCTCCCTACGAATGGCGGTGGAGACTGAAGGGAGCCCGGAGCACCAGAATACTCACTAGAAGAACCTGGTGCCAATGAGCCCTGAACTAAAGGTGCATGGGACGAACTCTGAGCTGGAAGGGTACTGAGAGATGACTGACCCTGATGTGTACTGTATGAACCATGGCCGGATGATGCACCACGGTGAATTGGACGAGTCGTCTGAGCATGCCTATAAGGACGACCCCTGCTGTGGTGGAACTGACCCCCAGAAGGAACACCACTGAAACCACCCGGTCCTCGAGGCCTCTTGGCCTCCGTCTCACCCCGATCCTAACTGCGGACCATCTCTATCTGCCGAGCAATGTCAACTACTTCATCAAAAGTAGCACCAGATACCCTCTCCCGATTCATAAGCAATCGTAGATGATATGTGAGGCCATCAATGAACCTCCTGATCCTCTCCCTAACAGTGGGAACCATCCAAACTGAGTGACGAGCCAACTCAAAAAACCTCATCTCCTACTGCGTCACAGACATGCCATCCTGACGAAGCTGCTCAAACTGTCTCTGCAGCTCCTCTCTGCGAGACTGCGGCACAAACTTCTCCAAGAATGGGGAACTCCTGCCATGTAAGTGGTGCTGCACCGACCGACCTGCACCTCTCATAAGCCTCCCACCATCTGAAGGCAGCCCCAGAAAACTGGTAAGAGTGAACGAGACCCCACTAGTCTCTAGAATACCCGCTATCCGAAGCATCCGCTCATACTTATCCAGAAAGCCTAGAGCATCCTCTAACTCAGCGCTGCTAAATGATGGAAGTCGAAGTCTCCCAAATCTCTCAAGTCTCCTCTGATCATCATCAGCCATAACAGGGACTACCGGGGCCTGAGCAGCTGCAACCGGCTGGGCTGGTAGTGCCCCCGAAGTCTGGAGTCCCTGCATCACCTGCTCGAGTGTACGGGCGGCGAGAGTCTGAGTACCTCCCTCGGCTTGAGAAATGGCTGCTGCGGCCGGAATAGAGACCGCCTGAGCAAGACTGGTACACACGGTCAGAATCTGAGCTAAGGCCTCCTGAAGGCCTGGAATCACGATGGGCACAGCTGGTGCCTAAGCTGACCCACTGGCTCAACTGTATCTGGTACCTGCTCCTGAGCTAGAACGACTCGTAGGTCAGCAGGTGCTGCCTTAGCTGCTGTATGAGCTGCACCCCTGCCCCTACCGCGGCCTCTACCGCGACCTTGGCCTCTCGCGGCCTAGCTGGTGGCACTGGTGGTTGTCCATCCTATCCAGTTGTACGTGTCCTCACTATCTGTGAGAGAATAGAATAACAGGAATTTAGTTACTGGAGTCAACAAATCCGCATGACGAGATTACAAGAATGTGAAATATCCTAAGGGTTCGGCAGCCTCTCGAAGTTAAGTACAGACATCTCCGTACCGATCCGCAAGACTCTACTAAACTTGCTCATGAATCGTGAGATCTATGTAACCTAGGCTCTAAAACCAACTTGTCACGACCCAAAACCAACCGTCATGATGGCGCCTATCGTGGAACTAGGCAAGCCAATTACTCAACTATTCCAACATAACCAAAAGCTTTAAAAAGAAAAAAAATACGGAAGCAGTTAATATTTAAAGAAAACCTTTGAAAACAAAAATAAACATGCAATCCAATACAAGCTCTCCCAAAAATCGGGGTGTCACCTAGTACATGAGCATCTACAATGGAAGACAATTTCTAAAGAGTAAAAATTGAAATACAAGTAAGGATAATCAAGGAGGGTCAAAGTCTGCGAACGTCATGAAACTACCGCGATAATCTCCCTAGATCCTGGCACCACACTCAACAGCCGCTGTAACCGGGAGCACCTGGATCTGCACACGAGGTGCAAGATGTAGCATGAGTACAACCAACTCAGTAAGTAACAAATCCAAACTTTGGCTTGAAAGTAGTGACGAACTCAACCAGCACAGTTCAATATAGAAGTAACAGTACAGAAACGTAGGCATGCTTTCAAGTTCAGCAGATTAACTCAAAACAGTAATATAGATCAAATATGAATGATAAAAAGAATATAACTTCTCTACTTCTACATGCCCATGCACATGTTGTATATGATGCACCATGTTATCTGCCTCATGTGCTCCCTCTCAATTGCTTAATCACTCAGTATACGGCCAATCGGGCCCCTGAAGATCCATCCCAGAATATATACATCGAGTGACCATCAGTCACCCAGTATTGAGTAGGGCCAATCCAGCTCGTGGGAAATATCCATCCCCAGGAATAAAATGCTTCGAACAAGATCCATTTCCAGGGAAGATACATCCCTCAATATAATCAGCCGCGCTCACTGGGGGTGTATGCAGATTCCGGAGGGGCTCCTTCAGCCCAAGCGCTATCATAAATTACCATAAGTGCTGCTGCGTGCAGCCCGATCCTATAAATGTCACTCATAGCCAGGCCCTCGGCCTCACTCAGTCATCAATCTCTCTAGTCTCTCTCACGGGCTCACCATGTCAATGAAACTTACCCGAAAATAATGATATAATGCATCAATAAATAACAACCGAGACTGAGATATGATGTGAAATGAATGAATATGACTGATGATAAAATATCAATTAAATCAGTAAGACAACAGCAAGAAACGACCACTATGGGTTCCAACAGTACCGGCATCTAGCCTAAACATGATCCCGAGCAAGTTTAACAGCTTAATTACTTTATCACATAATGACAACACTGATATCAACAAGATAAGTCTACTATGCAGTACCACAGAATCGACCAGGTCACAATTCTCACGGTGCACGCCCGCACGCCCGCCCCTTGGCATGTGCGTCACCTCAACACCAATCATACAACACATATTTCAGGTTTTGAACCCTCAGAGCCAAGTTTAGAGGTATTACTTACCTCAATCCGAGCAAAACTCTACTCCAACGCGCCTTTGCCTCGCAAATCGGCCTCCAAATGCCTCAAATCTAGCCATAAATAGTACAATACAATCAATACAGCAAAAGAAATCAATTCTACAAGAAATTACAAAGTTATAACTCAAAAATCCAAAATCGGCTCAAAATCGCCCCCGGACCCACGTCTCGAAGTCCAACAAAATCACCAAACCCGGAAGTCCATTTGAACCCCGAGTCTAGCCGTATCAAATTTACTCAAATCCGATAATAAAATCCCACTCAAAACCTCAAAAATATAGCCCAAGAACTCTTCTTCACTTTCCTCAATTTTCCATCCCAAATCACAAATTTAATGGTAGAATCAAAGGCATAATCATGGAAATTAACCAAAACAAGATAGGAATCACTTACCCCAAATACCCACGTGAAAATCCCTCCAAAAGTCGCCTTCCACCGAGCTCCCAAATCAATTTTGTGATATGAACCCGAAATCTTCATTTTTGAATCTTTTATTCTGCTCAGTTACGCCTTCATCACGAACACGACCATCCTCCCACATTCGAGAAGCACAAAACAGTTTGCCCCTCTATTTTGCCTTACGCAAACACGCAAACATCTACGCGAACGCGAACTAATGCTTACTCAAACCTACGCGATCGCGGCCCTCTTCACGCGATCGCGAAGAACAAACGCGTGACCCCAGCTTCTGCCTCCTATACCCTACACGAACGCGACCTTAGCCACGCGTTCGCGAATCACAGCATCCCACAACTACGCGATCGCATCCCCCTTCTCGCGAACGCGTAGAACAAAGTCCTCCACTGCCCAGCTAAGCCTACCCGATCGCGGACCTTCCCACGCGATTGCGTATAAGAAAACCAGATTAGTGCACCAGAAAATTACAGCTATAACACCAAGTCCAAAATTGGTCCATTAATCATCCAAAACTCATCCGAAGCCCCCGGGACCTCAACCAAACATACCATCAAGTCACAAAATATCATACAAACTTAATCGAACCCTCAAATCCCCTCGAACAACATCAAAATACGAATTGCACGTAGATTCAAGTCTAATGAACTTTGAATTTGTGAATCTCTACGACTGGCGCCTAAAACTATCAAATCACGTCAGATTGATCCCAAGTTTTGCACACAAGTCCTAGATGACACCACGGACTTGTTCCAACTTCCGGAATTGAAATTCGACCCCGATATCAAAAAGTCCACTCCCGGTCAAACTTCCTAATAAATTCAACTTTCGCCATTTCAAGCCTAATTCAACTACAGACCTCCAAATCGCAGTCCGGACATGCTCCTAAGTCCAAAATCTTTTAAATCCGGGGTCGTTTACACATAATCAACATCTGGTCAACTTTTTCCAACTTAAGCTTTCTATTATGAGACTAAGTATCTCAGTTCATTCCGAAATCTCTCCGGACCCGAACCAACTAACCCGATAAGTCATATAACAGCTATAAAGCACGGAAGGAGAAATAAATGAGGGAATGGGTCTACAAATCTTGAAACGACCGGCGGGGTAATTACACTTTGTAGTATGGATCATTTCTTAAAAGCATCATACAGGAAGCAAGTTCTTCATTTTTTGTTACATGTATTCCCTTGCCGGTACCTAGGTTGATATTAAGCCATATTGTTGCTTCAAAATTGTTCCTGTCGAACTCTATAACTTCAAAAATCTTATTAATGAATTCGTCAATGAAGTCCCATCATTTATAAGCAGACTCTTTGTTTTATGATCTAAATACTTGTAATCTGGTGTCCATTTTCCATCGAAAGCAATAATCAAGAAATTTGTATGCATCCTATATTTAATGTAAACAAATAATTCGACATTAGTATCATCCATTTTATTCAGGAAACAGGGGAAAGATTAGCCATTCACTTTTTTGTTTCTTGCATGATGAGTCAGAGCAATTTACAGTATTATATGTTGGAGAATTTTTATTTTTCAAATTTCAAAATCAGAAGAGTGCAGCATTTTATTCAGAAAATTAGAGCAACAATAGACATTTAGATGTATTCTTCTGGTTTAAATCACAGATATATCCAGTATAAACTGTTGTATGTTTGTGAGTTTTACATATCAATTCAGAAAGGTCCAGTATATAATACTGGTGTTTTGTTCTGCACCATTTTATGCAGTATTTTTTCTGGTTTTAAATCAAAGATACCTCCAGTACTATATGCTGCATAGTTTGTATTTTTCACATATGTAATCATAAAAGTTTAGCATTTTATTCAGGACATTAGGTGAACCTTAAAAACTTAGATGTGTTCCTCTGGTTTGAATCACAGATACTTCCAGTATAATCTGCTGGAAGTTTCTGAGTTTTACATATTAATTCAGAAAGCTCCAGCATATTATACTGGTGTTTTGTTCTATACCATTTTATGCAGCATTTTTTCTAGTTTGAATCAAAGATACCTCCAATACTATATGTGTAATGCCCGACCAGTCGTTTTGCTTTCTAGAACCCTATTCCCCTAAATAAGACTCCCAATATGTGCTTTTACTGTTTTATGGCTTGCGGAGATGGTTAGGTTGGAATTTGAAAGGGTTCGGGTGGAAATCGGAATACTTGGTTCCATGGTTTAGCTTTAAAAGGCTAAGTTTGAATTCGGTCAATATTTTGAATAAACGACCTCAGAATCGGGATTTGACAGTTCTAATACATTCATATGATGATTTCGGACTTGAGCATATGTTCGGATCGGTTTTTGGACGACCCAGGAGCATTTTCGCGCCTAATAGTGAAAGTTGGCTCTTTGAAGGTTTTAAAATTCTTTAAATTTGGTTTGGAGTAAGTTTTGGTGTTATCGAGGTCCAATTGGGATTCCGAGACCGAAAATTATTCAGCATGGTGATTTAAGACTTGCACGCAAAATTTGGTGTCATTCCAAGTAGTTTAAGTATGTTTCAGCGCGTTTAGAGTAAGTTTGAAGAACTTGAAGTTCTTAAGTTGATCCAATTTGGTTTGGGGTGTGATTCTTAGTTTTTTTTTATGTTTCATGTGATCCGAGGATACGAGCGAGTCCATCTTATGATTTCAAACTTGTTGGCATGTTCGGGGGGGATGGGGGGGGGCCCGGGGGCCCCGGGTGTTAATCGGATGAGGCTCGGACCAAGTTGGAACCTCGGAGCAACAGCTGAAGCTCCCAGCTTTTGGTGCAATCGCACATGCGCTTGGCCAACCACAGGTGCGAGCTCGCAGAAGCGAGCCCCTGACCACAGAATCGGCCCAGCATGGGCTGCCCAGGCATCGCAAAAGCGCAAGGCGGACCGCACCTGCGTAGGCGCAGGTGCGAAGGAGATGATCGCAGAAACAGGGTGAGGTCACAGGTGCGACGCACGCATCGCAGAAGCCGCTGGTCGCAGAAGCGAGGGAGCTAACTGAGGGAGGACCACATCTGCAAGGCCCTTTCCGTAGATGCGGAGCCGCAGAAGCGGCCAAACCTCCGCAGGTGCGAAAATCGCAGAAGGCAGAACCTCAATTTAATACCGGAGTTAGGCATTTTGAGCTCATTTATTTCATTGCATGGGCGATTCTTGAAGCTCTTAGAGAGGGGTTTTCACCTAACACTTTGAGGTAAGTAATTTCTACACCATATGAGTTAAATACATAGATTATGGGTAGAGTTTAATATGTAAATTAGTTAAAATCATGGGTTTAGATGAAAATCTAGGTTTTTGATAAAGATGGGATTTAACCACGAAAATGGTTATGGAATTTAGTGAAAATCATATATTTGAGTTCATGAGGTTATTGAAAACGGTTGATTCAATAGTAATACCCAACAAGAGTCGGGGTCGAATTCCGCAGGGAGCTATACGTATGGGAGTTAGTAGTATATATCTTAGCGTGTGAGTTTGTATAACTAAATTTGCACTTCGGCAAAAATTGGTTGTTTTAAAGTTTAATCTAAACTACAATTGCAATTTAAGAAATATATTTTTGTTATTTTTCAAATGTTGTAAAAGGCCTAGGGGTATGACCTTTGCCTATGTGTTTGCCTAACGGGTTGTAAGCTTTAAAGCTTGTTTTATTGGTCGGGGTGTATTATAGCTATCAACATTCGATTACCCACTCAATACCTCTCGGTCAGAGAGTGATTTTGCCTAATTTGACTTTCTCATGACCAAATGGGTATTGAACAAAACAGTTGATAAAAAGCTCGAGTCGGGTTTTACTATCTCTAGGTTCAACCCTTTAATTGGGTTTATCAATCTCTCGATTGACCCAGTTTCTTGCTAGCCAAGTTTTCCTAGACTAAGTCTCTCTTTCTCAAATAGAGACCAAGTCAAATAGGCATGAACTAATGTTTGCAACCATTAATTCTTCAAATAAAAGCAAGAACAAGGCTAAATAATAAACACCCAAGCGTAAACAAGTAATAAATCAAAAACTCATTAAGTTTACACACTAAGGTTGGGTTACAACCCTAGTGAAAATCTAGCTACGCATACTTAAAATGGAAGAAATAGGAGAAGAAATGATAATTAAACTCATATTGCTAATTAAATTGATAAACTATATGTTCAAAAAGCTCAAAATAGCAAAATCTACTAAAAAGGGTAAAAGAAATCGTCTACTGTAGCAGCTGATGTCTAAAAAATTATCCTAAAAATGTGAAACTTATCTATTTATACAGGACTGAAAATTTCAGACAAAAATGCCCTTTCTGAGGTTCTGCGGCCGCACAATTCCATGTGCGGTCCGCACTTATCTTCATCTTGATAGTATTGAAAAACTGTGGCCGCATAATTCTAAACCGCAGCCGTAATGCATTCCTTGTGTGGTCCGTAGAATTGTAACAACGGCCGCACCTTACTCTTCTGCGGTCCGCACAATTGCAACTGCGGCCGCACAGCTTTTCTTCTGCGGCCGCACAATAATTATGCGGTCCGCACTTTTGGTAGACTTGAAATGCAGGTTCTCTGAACTTTGCTCTGACCAAGCTTCTGCAGCCGCAAAATTCATGTACGGGCCGCACTTTGCACCAATCTCTGATGGATTTTTCTTCACAACCTACGGCCGCAAATGATATTCTGCGGTCTGCACTTCTGAGCTTTTGTGCCTTTTTTTTGGGTCCTTGAGTTCAGGCTCCTTCTTGAGTTGGAGTTCATCTCGGAGGCTCATCTTTCAATATTCCTGCAATGAAGCATATTTTATCAGTCTTGGGGAACACAATTAAACGCTTTTGAACTAAAATGAAAGTTAAAGGGCGCTAATAAGTAGTCAAAATCCCTACTTATCAGTTATGGATAACAACTTTCTTCAAACATTTTTGGAATCCGGGCACGTGGGCCCGGGGGTGAATTTTAAGAATTCATCAATTACGGTTGGAAAATCACTTTAATAATTTGGATATGAACTTTTGAGCATGTATTGATAATTTTATACAATATTTGACTAGTTTCGAGTCGTTTGGCACCGAGTTGAGGTTTAAAGCATATTTGTGGACCAGAAAGTAAGCTTTGAGACGAGGTAAGTCTCTTTTCTAACCTTGTAAGAGGGAACTCATCCCATTAGGTGTTTTTTATTGTAAATTACTTGTGTAGGGAGCTATGTACGCACTAGATGACGAGAGTCCGTACATAGCTATATATTCCATGTGATGTCCGGGTAGTCTTAGGTTTACATCATGCTTTGTTGAGACCGTTATTTGATTATGCTTATTAATTATCTTGAATAAAGCTGAGATTGAGGATTTCAAGAATTAAAGCTTCCTATTTATACTCCTTACTTTTGGAAAGAATTGAAGAATTATATAATAACTTTGAGAAAAAACACTCGCGTTGCAAGTATTTTCGCAAACGAGGTAAATTTCACTACTCTCATGGGAGCGGGTCATTCGCCTCGGCAGGTTAATAAATGTATCTATGGTTCGTGCCGTTCGACCCTCAGCAGTACACACAGTATATGTATATGTATTTTGGATCGGGCCATACGACCTCGGCATAATTCGTGCTTAATAATACTTGGAGCCCAATTATACTTGATATTGTTTCATTGGCTTGAGAGAGTAAATTATTAAATGATGGGGATTGATGCGGCAGTTATTATTAGTGGAAGAGATGTTTATTTATTTCTAGTTATTGAGTTTCAATTTCATTTACGTAGCCCATGTTTAATTAAAATTTATGTATTTTACTATTAGCCCATAGTAAGTATCGAAGTCGACCACTCGTCACCACTTCTTCGAGGTTAGACTAGATACTTACTGGGTACATGTTATTTATGTACTCACGCTACACTTTTGCACTAATCGTGCAAAATCTGAGGCAGGTGCATCTAGTTATCATCCCGGCGCGCACTCCTGATACTACGAGACTTTGTGGTGAGCTGCCTTTTGAGCCCGTTCTGCAGCACCCAGAGTCTTTCTTTTGCATTTATTTCCTGTCTACTTCATTTCAGACAGTAGTGTAGTATGTTTTGTTTATTCTACTAGTAGCTCATACACTTGTGACACCAGGTCTTGGAAATTATGCTAGTAGACACAGTTGATTTTGATTATTTATTTTCCTCTCATTTACTCTTAAATTGTCTATTACTCACTTTCATGAAATTTTTCACTTTCTATTTGTTCAATAGTTAAAAATCAACCATTTCTGAATTGTTAAAAGAAACAATCACGTAGTTAGTTCATTATTGGCTTGCCTAACGGTAACATTAGGCGCCATCACGGCCTATAGGAGAAATTGGGTCGTGACAATATGCTGTGTAGTTTGTAGTTTTCACATATTTAATCATAAAAGTTTAGCATTTTATTCAGGACATTAGGTGAACCTTAAAAACTTAGATGTGTTCTTCTGGTTTGAATCACAAATACTTCCAGTATAATATGCTGAAAGTTTCTGAGTTTTACATATTAATTCAGAAAAGTCCAGCATATTATACTAGTGTTTTGTTCTATGCCATTTTATGCAGGCATTTTTTCTAGTTTGAATCAAAGATACCTCCAATACTATATGCTGGAGTCTGTAATTTTGACATATCTAACGATAAAATTTTAGCTTTTTATTCATGATAGTAGGTGAATATTAAACATTTAGATATATTCTTGGTGTTTGAATCATGCATACTCTCCGTATAATATTTTGAAAGTTTGTAACCTTTATATATCAATTTAGAAAGGTCCAGCATATTATACTGGATATTTTATTCTGTAATTAATTCATCTGCCACCACTTTAACTGTGTGTTATCGGTGCTTAATGACAGCATAAAGTACTGAAAATTAAATTACATTTATATATAATACAATCAAGTGCAGAATAAACGTTTTTCATATAATATTTATAACAATATATAATAATGCAGATATTATTATTTACGATTTGAATTACAAACCAGAAGAATTGTAGATTGACGCATTGAGAAGAATAAGAAGATTAAACTAGAAAGTTTGAAGAATCAAAACAATAATTGTGAGAGCTAACTTAAATTTGTAGATTGACGGCGCGAGATTTTGCTAAAACAAAGAATGAGGTCATGTTGCATAAATTTAGTAAATAGAGTAGAAGTATTTTTGTCAACAAATTATTTTTGTACTTATTTACCGACTAAATATGATTGAGTTTTGATTATGTGGCTAAATTTGATTGACCAGCCATAAAAATGGCTAGTTATAAATTTTTCGCCATATAACAGAATGGACAAAGCCCGAATACCCGGTTATAGATCGAAACCCACCTTTTACTAAGACCGTTGCCAATTTCAACACCCTCGATTGCCTCCGTCTCACCACCATCTCCGGCATCTCCGTCACCGTCGGCTACCTCTCCAGTATAGTCCTACCTCTCCTTTACTTCTTATTAATCAATCTATCAACTGAGCTTTTTGAATATGGGCAGGAATAAAACCAGGGATTAGGGGGCCGTCAATGGTGACGGGAGGTTTAATTGGGTTAATGGGTGGTTTCATGTACACTTACCAGAATTCTGCAGGTAGGCTCATGGGCTTTTTTCCCAATGAAGGAGAGGTAGCCAAGTGCAAGTACAAGATTTAACTGCTTCACCTTTAATCTCAGGGTCCTTTTGTGGATTTATATATTTTGGACATGTTAATAAAATAGTGGCATTTCTCTTTTCTATATGTGAACTTTGTTGAAAATTTTATTGTCAATAATGTCAGTATGTGGTTACTTCGTCACTCTATAATTGCTTGTTTTGCTATGAATTATGTCTTTTGTTGACTTGCGAATAGTTGATGATTTGACTATGCAAATTTTTCACTTGTGTTTGTGAATTAAGTTTCTCATATGCTCTTCACATTCTTCATTGCCAGTTGATCATTGAAGTATACTGGAGTTTCATTTTCTTCTTTTGACTTGTTCTATCTCTGGTTTTTGAAAACGAGGTGGATAGGATGGGAACGAGGCGGAAGCAGCTTCACAAGAGTTATACTAG
Source organism: Nicotiana obtusifolia (assembly GCA_002018475.1). Classification (NCBI taxonomy): domain Eukaryota; kingdom Viridiplantae; phylum Streptophyta; class Magnoliopsida; order Solanales; family Solanaceae; genus Nicotiana; species Nicotiana obtusifolia. Next base: position 134,057 of record MCJB01050142.1, read on the forward strand.
TAATATTGGATCATGATAAGGCTGGTATTTTGATTTATTCTTACTATCACATCCTTCTTTAGCTTCTTGAAGCTGGAGTCATTCAGTCTGTTTCATCAGTCTATTTCCCTAAGTTTAACTATGAATTAGAAAACTTTCCTGCTTAATTAATAACGTCGTCATGTTTGTTTTTCCACTTGGAAATGATAGAAGGGGGAAAAATGGAAAGGTAACCCCAAAAAGAAAAAAGAAAACACTTTTAGCACTTGAACATTTATTTTCCAGGAAGCAAACCATTCCTGTGAAAGTTTCTTTTATTGTGTTCCATCTGGTAAATATGCAAAAAGAGAATAGCAACAATGACAAGAATGATGTTCATGAGAGCACTTATATGTAGATTTATTCTGGAAGAATACTAAGTGATTGGCATATTTAAACGATACATCTCAGAGCAAATGCGGAACCTGTAAAAATACTTTTGACACTTAGCTTAGTGGTGAAAGACTAGCTAAATTTTATGAAGGCAGTTTTAAAAATTTAGACAAGCAATATAATAACCTAGAACAGCTAAATATTCTCCATCTGAATAGTAACTCATCTTCACGAGTAGAAACAGATGCTTTTGCAAGTAGAGGTGGATCCAAGATTTTAACTTTATGGGTTCAAATTCGAAATTCTACCACATCTCATTTAATTAACTGGGTTCAAAATCTATTATTTGTATTATTTATTGAGTTTTTTGAAAAATATATAGGGTTTGAGCCAAAACTATGGTTCAAATGAACTCGTAGCTTCTTCTCTAGATACGCCCTGTTTGCAGGGGGTCGGTTAATTGAGAAGCGGGAATGCTTCTTGAAGAGGGCGTAATGCAAGCGATGACTTGCTTTAAGTTCTTGATGCTAACACTTTTAGTGTAGGTCGGATAGAGTAGCAAGTTCTCATCCTTGATGAAAATAATGTCATGCTCAAAGGATTAGCATTCCCAAAGATTCAACTACTGTTTCATCTTTTATTAGAGAGGGAGAACTTAGCTAGCGTGTGAAAATTCGAGTTGGCAAACACTTCTTAAACTTTTGTAGTTTTTTTTATTATAAAACTTAGCAGTCGGATTTCGGTAGGCACCTCTAGAAATGTACTTTTTGGGATTGCTCTCTGGATCAGATTGCTTTATTGGTCCTCTCTGGTTACATACTTGCATTGGTCTGAACCTCATATTCAGGATTTGGCGGGTGAGGGCTGCTACCTTTACAGTGTGTGCGCGTCAGCCTAATTTTCAATTTTCCTTTTGCCCTTTGATGGATTGTTTTCAATGCAATGTGGCATAAGGCTGTGGCCTGTCCCGGGCTTGGGCCTAATGGGCCTGGCGGGCACAGGCCTGGCGGTCCTGGGCTAGGGGACCGGCCCGCTACGGGCCTAAGCCCACACGGTCCCGGGGCCAAATGGGCCGGGCCCGCGGCCCAACGGGCCTAATGGGCCGAATATTTTTTTTTAAATTAACGGGATTTTTTTGTAAACCATATATGCATATAATAATATATTACAATTAGACATATATAAATATAACACTAGTATATTAGTCTTGTATATATATGTTGTATATATTATACATATAAACTATATATATGTATTAGACATATATATATATATATTGCTTTATATAAGTGTTGTATATAATGTGTATATATATATATACATACATATATATATTGTATATATATTTTATATATATTGTATGTATATTTTGTATATATTTTATATATATAATATATATATATATGTATATATATAAACTATATATATATATATGTATATATATATATACATATATATATATATATATATAAACTATTAACCATTGTAAACTATATATGCATATAATAATATATTGCAATTAGACATATATAAATATAACACTAGTATATTAGTCTTGTATATATATGTTGTATATATTATACATATAAACTATATATATGTATTAGACATATATATATATATATTGCTTTATAT
>MCJB01050143.1:0-10844 GCA_002018475.1 Nicotiana obtusifolia
TATATATATATATATATATAATCTTGGAATGCGTGTTACAATGTGCTTTTTGAATTATCAGATCACCTTTATATAGTAGAGGAGTCTCCTGCTTTAGGTACAATTTTATAAAAGGTAAAAAATCTTTTGATTTACTAATTGATGGTTCTTTATCGGTATGTACCGAGATCCCAATATCCAGCCGGTCACGGATATTTCGGTCTTCCGTTGGCCATGCTGACAATGTTTCTTTAAAGTTGTTTGAGGCTAGGACCGATTCCGGGATCATGACCTCGATATTCTCGAAGGCAGGCATCCTGTCTCCGGGTTCTAGCCCGGTGGGGTTAGGGGTCGATCTTCAGTCCTTTATGTCATGTCTCGAGCCTAGCTTACCATGTTGGAGGCTAAGATGCACCACGAGTTCGATTTCGACCGTATACAGGTATATGATAAATTATGGACTTCATTTATTATTTCTTAAGGGTGTGCAGAGTCCATAGTGGACAAGTAAAAGTAAACAGATGGAGTAATAAATAAAGTGCATAATTTACCATGATACCCATATTAATTGATGTATAGTCTTAATGGGTGAAATTAGTAATTAATGCTAAAGGCAAAACAAGCAAAATAAATTATTTTTCTCTTAATATACTGAAAAATAATAAATAAAAATAAAAAATTATTTTTAGAATACTTGACGACTAAAATTGAATGGGATAGAATAATTTATTTGCTTGTTTATTCTTTTATTTTGGTATGCGACGCATGAGAACGTGTCACACTCTATGAGTAACCCAGTCCAGCCGGCAGTTAAGTAATCTAACAAAAATCCGTGTGCTCCTTCAACTAACCTGACCGTCCACCCTCAGTAATAATGAAATACCAACTTCACCCAAATCATTGTCATGACAAAAAATATATACATTATACAAGGACAGAAATGTACATTCACAGCTGTACACCAAACTCAAAATACGGAAAACCATGCTCCAAAACCACAGGAATTCACGACCAAAGCCTCCAGTTTTGCTTAGTAAGCACCTATATATACAATAAGATGAATGATGTAAATCAACCAACATAAAAACCAAGTCTTTTGTAAAAGCACTAGCCTTCTTCAGCACATTAAATCTTAGTTTCATAAACCTAGCACCAAAGAAAAAGTTTCAAAAATCAAAATTGGAAAATGAGTTCAACAAGCAGAACATGGATTACAGCAACTAGCTAATTGGGAGTCGTAGAAGCACTGAAAGATCAAGGAATTTGTAGGTGGATTACACGATCCGAGCCATACATCAGCACGCCAAGAACAATTTAAGGTCATTTTCACAGGCCAAAAAACTCTCTTCTCAATCTTCTTCTTTGTTTTCTGCAAACAGTGATGTGAAGGAGAAAGTGAAGCAGTCTGAGGAATCTTTGAGGAAAGTTATTTACTCGAGCTGTTGGGGTCCCAATTGAACTCTAACAGTTAAATGTTTGATATTTTTATGTACATATTCCTTGAGAATTTAGAAGATGAGAGGCCAACCGGATGTATGATTGAAGGATTAACTTTTAGAGCTTGAGGCTCAATTGCCTTGTTAAAATTAATAGAATGAACCTTTTCTTTTTCCAATCGACATTTCTTGACGATTATTTGTTGAATCTGTGTGAAACTTGTAATTTTGACGTGTTCCGCCATTTAACAATAATTAACTTCATTTCATAGTTATGATTTTGATTTTAAGTGAATTGTACTGGCAAATGCACATATGTAGTATTTGGTGCTTGATATCCTAGTATCACTTTGCTCTTATTTAAAAGTTTGTCATGTTATTCATAAAAAGCTTGCAATTCTTAATTCATTACCAAAATTATACTATAAATAATATGGGTGACCCAACTCATTATCCTTTTATATAAGCATAAATATGTAAAAATTAATTTCTCAATGTTTTTTCTTTTTGAGTAACCTTACCTAAATATTCAGCTTAATGAAGTGTTATCACATATTTGTTCGTAGCTATAGTGGATTGAGTGACTTAAATTTGCACTACAAGGGAAAAAATAACTAAAATAGACCGGAAAACCAACCCAACAATTGATTTGATATTGGTTTAGTTTGGTGTTTATATATGTATTTAGGAAACCAAACATAATTTGGTCTTATTAACTTTTGTAAAAATCAAATCAAAAACAAACCTTGAGTGTCAGGTAAATTTACAATCCTGAACTATTTTTTATTTTATTTTATTATATGCATATGGGACATAGGTTATAAGGGGATAAGAAAGGAAAAGAAGAATTAATCTAAATAGTCGTTTCATACACTTAAATTAAAAATAGCTTAACCCTAATAATAAGGTGAATGTATAAGGTATTTAGTTAGTTATAATATTATGATTTCCCACGATCCCTAAATAACTACTTCATGTTTCCAGGAACCTTTTTTTTCTCGAAATGAAGCGATTGCTTCACGTATGTAACTAAAAATATCTAGGTAGATAACAAGAAATAAGGTTACCTCCTTTCTTTTAAATTTTTTTCTCTTTACATAAATTAAGTCTAATGTATAACGTATGGAAAAAAGATTTAAGGTTTTCTATGCTACGCTTTTATTAAATTTTTATGTGATTCTATGTATATCTAAGATAATATTTTTTATTACTAGAAATTCAATGCATGTAGGCCTAAATGGCTTCACCACTTGTGCTCTATTTTGATTCCTTATAAAACCATCGATTTGTAAAGAGCCAGTTGTCCTGGTCCACTTATTATTAATTTGTTTAATCATTCTTTTCCCGGAAACATATTATGAATATATGAATTTCTAATATTAGTAAAGCATCATGGAGTTTGAATATCAGCATATGGCAATTCCAAGTTCCGATTGCAGACGAATCGGAGTACGAGGTTTAATATCAAAATTAAAGTATAAAATTTACTTGGCAATTGTGCGATTTCAGCAGGAGATCATATGAATTTCTTAGAACCATCCAGGTTCGGAGATCCTAAAGTTTAGTAAATTAAGGGCTAGTGAGCAAGGGCAATTTAGTGCAGAGATTATCCCGCATTCATGTAAGGATAAAAAACATACTGTCCCTCAAATAGTATAATATAGATAATTTATTTTAATACAAATACTAATAATTACTTTTACGAATTTAACACGTGACCTATAGCTCGAAATAACCAAAGGTTAAACAATTATATAAGAAAGAGCTACAGTGCCGGTGGTCCTACTCTTGTCTTCTTCTCATAAATCAGAAGCAATGAATAGATAAGCAAACATACGTAGTCTCCTTTAATTACCTCGAGGACAGAATAACTAGAAAACCATTGGCTGGAGAGCCCACAGTAGCCAAAAGACCACTGGTTTATCACTCTTTAGTCTTCTCCCATCAACTCTTTGCTTCTTTTGATCACTGTCTATATATTCAGCATTAGCCCCAAACTCCAAATATCATCTTCAGTACCATCAAGTCTACTACTACCAAAACTTTCAGAGAAGCAAAAGCTAGATTTCATATATCAAATTAAATTAAACTGAAGCAGGAAAAAAGAGTTTTAGAAAGAAAAGCATCATGAGTACAAGCAGGAAAGCGTGGATAGTAGCAGCCAGTGTTGCAGCAGTAGAAGCTTTAAAAGATCAAGGTTTCTGTAGATGGAATTACCCTTTGAGGTCCGTTGTTCAGCACACAAAGAATAACATGAGATCTTACTCTCAAGCTAAGAAGCTTTCTACTTCTTCTTCCTCACTGATTGCAAGGAGCGACAAGACAAAACAATCTGAAGAATCTTTGAGGAAAGTTATGTACTTGAGCTGTTGGGGTCCCAACTGATCTTATTTTTCTTCTTAATTAGATTCCTTCATCGTCATTTTTTAACAGAGACCTGAAGATTTTCAAGTTGAAAATGAAAAAAAGGAAAGTGATGTAGAAAATGACTGTACATAGAATTTAAAGGTCTTATAGGTAAAATTATTTATGAATTACTGCGGAAATTTTGATGTGTTAATGTTTTGATGGATCAACTAATATTTAGTATTACTTCAGCATACTTGCAAGTAATACTGAATGAAAATATTTGAAATACGTGCAAATGATCATTAAGCAAATGCAAACTTTCTGAAAGGAGCTAGAAGTCTGCGATAATGTCCAAAATAAAGTCGCTGATCCTGATGCTAAATCCAGATTGAAGAGCATCTCCAAGGATCAAGTATAAATCAAATAAAGAAGAATAGAGGAAGAAAAAGTAACAAAATGGGTCGAAATATTCAACTTTGAATTCATTATTCAAAAGTCACTTTTCTTTTTTTGTTACACAAAAATTATTTTATGTTGCTCTATTTATTACAAAAATCACCTTGGCCAGATTTTATAATATATTTACTTGAAAAGTCTATTATGTCTTTGACATTGTAAATCCTCTCATTTATGTAATATCTTCTATATTATATACTATATAATATATTTTTACCTTGGTATTTTACTTATAATTAAAATAATTTTACATTATTTTATTTATTATTTTTATAGTTTATTCATACATTTAATTTTTTCATGGAACTCAATTTCTTTAATCATATTCAAACATGAACATATTTTAAATATAAAAATGATAAAAATATTTATTTTTTAATATTTATTTAATAATAAAAATAGATTTGTTTAACAAATGATAATTTTTTATAGTCAATAAAAGTTTTAAAAAAAGTTTCAAAGACATTTGTGTTTAATATTAAATTTTTTAAAGCTTTATCTGTTAAATTTTTCATTTGAAAGTATTAATCTGATGTGTTATTTTGCTAAATGTGAGTATTTTATTTATTAAATTAATGGGTAAGGGTTGGCCGATAAATCAATAAGCTCTAATTTTTTAATTTTTATTAAACATATTTCATTAAGCATGATTAAGAACGTGGACTTGAGATTTGTTCACTGTAATATTACTGACAAATTTAATAATGCTACTTATATATCTTGAAAAGTAATATTAAGAAAAAAATTAAATGTACGAATATATTATAAAAATAATAAATAAAATAATATTAAGTTATTTTAATTATAAGTAAAATAATTGGGTAAAAGTATATTATATAGCATATAATATAGAAGGTTTACATAAATGAGAGGATTTATGATGTCAAGGGCATAATAGACTTTTTTGGTGAAAGGTTTGTAAATTCTAGTCAAAGTGATTATTGTGATAACTTGTGCATAGTAAAATGATTTTTGTGTAACACAAGAAAGAAAAGTGACTTTTGGGTAATGAATTCAAAGTTGAATGACTTTTACGTAACAAAAGAAAGAAAAATGACTTTTGGGTAATGAACACAATGAACACAAAGTTGAATGACTACTAGTGAAATTTAGTCGGATTTAAGAAATCTCAAAACATAGTTAGGAGAATTAGACATGAATTTTGCCATATGGCCAGAATATCAAATTGTTCCATCATATAATTATAGCCAGTTTATTAGTTATCCTTTATCAACAACGATCTAACATGAATTTAGTAACATGGTATTTCTTCTTAACATACTAATTTTTATATTTATTAATTTAAAGGTATCTATGAAACATATGTGAAAGAATTTGATCACCCAATCAGAAGGCAATAGATGTACTGTGACTAAGGATTTATTAACTGTTTTGGATAACCTTACACAATAGATGAGTAAAAAGTGTATTTATCTAACAACATAGTGCATTAATTTTGAAGTTTAATTATTAATTCACTTAGCATTTTACCTAAAGGGGATGAACTCAACCGAGTGGGGTTGAGTTAGGTTTGTCGAGCTCGAACTTTGACTGAGTGAAGCTGGACTTTCCAAAACAAGCTGATCAACTCGAGTGAAAAAATATAAGTCAAGTTAGGTCGAGCCTAAATAAATTAAAATAAAAATATATACATACAACAACGCCAAATTTTCAACCGTGTGAGTTTTCACGTGATACTGCTAAAGACGCAAGCCTAACATTTATGTGGTTTCATTTTCAAGATAATTTCCCATGGTTTAGGCTCAACAAGTGGTTTTCTTTAATCTTAGCCAATCCGTGTGCAGCGATCTTATTGTTCATGTATTTCGGCATTATGCGCATCAGCACATATCACTCTGCTCGTCTCCAATAACAATCCAAACAAATAATAAGATTCCAAAATTCTGTGTGCTCCTTCAACTAGCCAACTCTCCACTCTCAAGAAGTAATAATATGAAATACCAATTACACCCTCAAATATTTCCTCATTAAATATTTTATACAAAGGCAAAAAATGTACCTCCACGGCTGTACACCACACTCAAAGTGTTGAAAACCATGTCCAAAACCACAGGAATTCACAGCCAAAAGCCTTTAGTTTTGTAGAGCACTTACCTATATATTCAGAAGCATCAAATCTCTGGGAATTCAACAAACATTAAATTCAAGTCTTTGCAAAAGCAGTAGCCTTCTTCAACAAATTAGAAACCTTCACAAAGTTAGCCTAGGTTCAAGATTCAAGATTAGAAAATGAGTTCAACAAGCAGGGCATGGGTTACAGCAGTGAGCTTGGGAGTGGTAGAGGTACTGAAAGATCAAGGAATCTGTAGGTGGAACTACACCCTGAGAACAATACATCAACACGCAAAGAACAATCTAAGGACATATTCACAGGCCAAGAAGCTCTCTTCTCACTCTTCTTCTTTGGTTTCTACAAACAATGATCATTTGAAGCAGTCTGAGGAGTCTCTGAGGAAAGTCATGTATTTGAGCTGTTGGGGTCCTAATTGAATCCTAATAGCAGTTCAATTCAGTGTTATCTGTCTGTACATAGTCTTTGACAATATTGAGAGACCAAATGATGAATTGGTTAAACGAGTAATTTTTAAATCTTCGGGCTAAATTGCCCAGCCAAAATTAATGGAAAGACCTTTCTTTGTCCTTTTGTAATCTACATATATCTTGTCTCAGTTCTCTTGTAATTTTGAGGCTTTGCACCGTGTTACCATGTTTGAGTTCATTTCTTGTTTTTCGTTTAAAAAAAATTGAAGTGAAAATCGACAAGTGCTACGTTAGAATCCCAATTACGCAAATTGAAAGAGTAGCCAACAAAAATGCGATACAAATGACCATTCAGCAAATTGGATATTTCTTGAATGAGGAAGCGTTCCTACTTGGAGTCTTGATGTTATTGTACTATCCAACACAAATCAAAACGAGAAGTTGAAAAGAAAACGAAATAAAAAAGGATAAGACACAATCTGATAACGAAATTGTTTGACCAAGAAGTGTAAATTTCTAGTTAAACTAATTAATTTTATGTAATGAAGGATTAAGCCTAGTTGATAATAATATCCCTGAATTTATAATTAGCTAACACAAATAACGCAGGATAGTGTTGGTGAGGGATTAAATGTAGTGTGTATTTAATATTTCAAGAGGAGGAATGATAGAAGAATATCAAGCAATAAATAACAATAAATGTCATTAATGTAAATAAGAAAAATGATTCACCCTATATTGAATGAGGTGACTGATTCTTTTTTCTGACAATGATGAGTTAAAGACAAATCCTAGAATATTGAAACTATTCTCGGATCTGATAGAAAAGTATGGAATAATGGATGGTAGAATCTTATTAGAAAGGTAGTATTTGTATCTTTTCTAGAGAGAGTCTTCTTCTCAAAATGTGCTCTTATCCAAAAATATTACATGCCCTTTCCTCTTATCTCTTTTTCTATTTATGTGGGATATATTACCAGTCAACCCTAAAAGTACCTGTACAAAGAATATTCAATAAAATATTTCCTTAAATATCCTATTACAAAAACTAGTCGTTAGTACCGTCCTTGATACTTAACCTTGGCCGTTATTGACCGCCCGGCTACGAGCCTCGCTGTTTACTAGTCGACTTCAGTCATATCACTTTTCATAATACCGCTCCATGCTAAATCCCATTGAGGCAGATTTTGACCTATACAGAAATTAGAAGAACAAATACCTGCTATGATCGACATTAGTAGATCAAAATTTAGAAAGCTTATTGCTTTCTAATCTTGAACCTCGTCCAATTCGAGCACATAACATTTAACACTTAATCTCTCATGTTTTTCAATTTTAATTTATACATACAGCAGCTACGTGCTAAAACTATGTGAATGTTTGTTTCTCATGATAACATGAGACAGGAGTTTTGATCACTCGTCCCCCTGTAATTTACTTTAGATGCACTAAAGAATACTATTCTCTTATTCAATCTTTATGTGATATTTTATTCTATTTGCTGAAACATCATATCTATTTAGAATCTAAAGGTAATGTTGGATTTGGGCCTTTAGATTTATTGTTTATCCCTGTTTGTTTTGCACGTGCACCACAATATAACATACATCTACCGACTATTTTAAGTTAAAGCATTTGATGAGCTGTTATTCGGATTAATTGTTCATGTGAGAATACAACCTACTTTGACTAAGGTCATGTACACGCTTTAGCTACCAAACGGCCCAATTGGACGGGCATTAAGAGAAAAATATTCCCTTATCTTTCTTTCTTAATTTTCAAAGGTCCACAAATAGTAAGGAGGAGTTAGAAAAAAGAAAAAATTGAAAGAACTGAAACCTTACACTAATTGGTGAGGATGAAATTGGCAGCAAGCCAGCAATATCAAACCCCAAGAAAAGACTCCATTCCATAAGAGTTAGAATATACTTTGAGCTTTTGACCTTGGTCAACGAGCAGGGTCAATCACAAAAAAGGCATTTATCATTGAGAACTATGGCTATTGCGTTCAAACCTTCTACCAAGCAATTATACGACATGATTACAAAGAAGAGTAAAGTCTATGATTTCTACAATAGAAGCATTGATTCGTGACCTATAATTTACGAATTTAAATCGTGGAAGTAATTATTAATACTTGCATGAGTAGACTATATATATCATATTCTTTGGGATGCGACCCCTCCTTTTACTCTAAAATGAATGCAAAATGTTTGTTCAACATGAGATTAATTATAATTTTAGGTAATGCTGGGGGGGGGTAATAGTATCTCCCAACTATTCGCCAAATTGTAGAGAAAAGGAAAAAGATTGGACACTTTTTGCACTAGAGGGCCACATGGGAATATCATAAAAAAGATTTGCCTATGCTGTTCTTTTCATTAAATCCTAGAATATATTCTGGCGTCTAGCATCAATGAATGACACCAAATTATGCCTTTCAATGCATGCTCAACTTTAATTTGAAAGCTTTGGATATGCCTGTGGTTATAATGAGTTCTTTATTAACTTCCTCTTTGGACCAAAGTAAGAACATGTCTACAAATATATATAATTTGCTACGTTGATTGACAGTTAGAATTTCAGGAAACCCTTCTCTGGAGAATCCTAAGCTTGGCTTCGAGGTGGTGGGAGGAAAAGGATTCGATCTCAATGCTTCCTAATCTATAGCTGAACCCTAGACCATTAAACTAACATATTAGTCCAACATATCCCGTGTCTAATAATAATAAATAATAATAATAATAATATATGAATAATAATAATAATAATAACAACAACATATATAATTATTATTATTATTATTATTATTATTATTATTATTATTGTTATTGTTATTATTATTGAGGCCTTCAGTATTTCAAATTCACTGGATCACCGATTCAGATTGAGATAGATATGCTCAATACTCTCCATCAAGAAATTTTAATTCTCAAGATTTAAACTCAACAACAACGACCCAGTGAAATCCCACAAGTGGGGTCTGGGGAGGGTAGTGAGTACGCAGACCTTACCCCTACCCCGAGGGAATAAAGAGGTTGTTTCCGAAAGACCCTCGGCTCAAGAAGACGAAAAGAAACAAATACATCAGTACCATCAATAGAAAACATAGAAATAATAACAGCGACATAAGAACCCGAAAATAGATGGAAGCAACAATAACAAGTAAATAAGGCCCTATACTATGAAAACAGAAGAATAATGTGAACACAACATTAACCACTAGCAATCTGAGACGAAACCCTATCAGGCTAGCCTCACACCCGATGCGAAATAGAAATTGCTCAACTACTTCCTAACCTACAACTCTAATGCTCGACCTCCACACCCTCCTATCAAGGGCCATGTCCTCAGAAATCTGAAGTCATGTTGTGTTTTGCCTTATCACCTTTCCCCAATATTTCTTAGGCCGCCCTCTACCTCTTCTCATACCCGCTAAAGCCAATTGCTCGCACCTCCTTATCGAGGCATCTGAGCTTCTCCTTCGCATGTGCCCGAACCATCTGAGCCTCGCTTCCCGCATATCGTCATCCATAGGAGTCACGCCCACCTTCTCTCGAACAACTTCATTCCTAATCTTATCCATCCTAGTATGCCCGCGCATCCACCTCAAACATCCTCATTTATGCTACTTTCATCTAGTTCTTAATTGGCCAACACTCTGCCCCATACAACATGGCTTGTCTAACTATCGCTCTGTAAGACTTACCTTTGAGCAACAGTGGCACTTTCCTGCCACACAGGACTTCAGATACTAACCTCCATTTCATCCACCCCATTCCTATAAAGTGTGCGCATTCCTCGCCGATCTCCCCATCTCCTGGATAACTGACCCTAGGTACTTGAAACTGCCTCTCTTGAGGATGACTTGTGTCAAGATTTAAACTCGAGACCTATATTTAAGGACATAACACATCATTCTTCTTTTCTTATAAGAATTAACATAAATAGTTGCTCATTCAATCGATTAAACAAAAAATATCCGACGAATATATATAAAATATTTATGTATAGTGACTAAGAAAAATAAACAATAAATCATGTCAGGTAGCTATGTACATCCAACTCACCGGGACAGAAATGGACGAAAAAAGTAAAAAAAAAAAAAAAAAAAAAAAAAAA
>MCJB01050143.1:12575-39221 GCA_002018475.1 Nicotiana obtusifolia
GGGGGGGGGGGGGAGTGGAGGAGCGGAGCGGAGGGGAGAGCGGAGAATGTGAAAGAGAAAGCCGTCTTTCACCTTTTTTTCTAATTTAATTTTTGTCTTTTCTTTTTATCTTTTCTTATTTTAATTATTTCTTAGTTTAAATATTTACCTTCACGCTCCTTCTACGCGTGAAATATATGTATTTTATTTAAAATATTACTTTGAAACAACTATAAGTGTTTGGATAAAACTTTATGAAATAAAAGGACCGGAATATCAAAACCGAATAAGTATAAATATCTATCAGGCTATTCTGCCTTAACAGAAAGAAAATTTGTTCATTACTTTTATCTTTACTGATAATAGAAGGTTGATTTGTGATTCTGAGAATGATGTCGATATGCAATTTATAGAATCTATTTAGCTGCTTCATTAGGAGTCTACTTATGTTTATTAATTTACTGGCCTAATATTAACTACTGCCTCTATCCCAAATTTATGTGACGGTGTTTCAAGAGGTGGAGCCAGGATTTGAACTTTATGAGTCTTGGACAGTGATCTCAAGTGTTAGTAACTGAATTTTAAATTTAATTTTTGTACAATATTTAGTGGATTTCCTAACACATATGTTAACTAACTCTGCCCTGGACCTTTCACTGGGCGCAGAATTTACGAAGGAAAAAAAATCTTTTTAAACTTTTAATCTAAAACGTGCGTTATACATTTTTATGGCTATAAATCATTTCCTTAAGAGATGTTTAAGTCTAAATTATTTCAAAATATAAAAATATGTCATTCTTTTGGAGACAAAAAAAAAAGTGTGTTACTAAAATTGGACAAAGGGAGTATATCTAATTCTGTTTTGTACTATGTTTTGGATGAAACTTGACTATTTAGTTGAAGTAATAATTCTTATGCCTTATTTACCAACAAAAAAAAGAATAGTTCTTATGCCTTAAGGACTGTCTTTGTCTATTTATTTTGTTCATTTCTGTATCTGTTGGATTATGCTTATTATTTTCTTATCCCTTTTGAAGATGAACCTGGCAAACAAGTCAAGAGTGCTATTAGAATTAAGAACATTAGCAAGAATCGTGTAGCCTTCAAGGTACATTACACTAGCTTCATTTTCCTGATATTTTCTTGTTTTAGTGGTTCTAACAGTTCCTACTTTATTAATCTGATGTGAAATGTGCATAGTACCTAATATTCATTATGTCAATTTGCGATATCCATAATTAGTGCAACAAATCACTTTAGTTCCCCACTAGGCCAACTTTCCTGAGTTGGGTGATGATAGTACTTATGCTTTAAAGACAATCTGCTTAAAGATTGGCCTTTTTTGTTAATATAATAGAAATTCTGCATATTGAATACTAAAATGACGATGAATTCTGGTTAGTGGGTAACGTTCATTATTACGCGCTATGGAGGGAATAGCTATCTGCACTTGATGTTTGGGGGGGGGATAAATTTTTTTTAACACAGAACTGGAAGAGGTTCAATTCCTCTTTGATGTTGCTAAGCCAAGAGCTCAAAGCGCATGCACACGTTATACCATTTCACGGCATGCATCTTCAGCATGCTGTTCATAATCAGGCCAAAGCAATTTTTTGACCAATGACCATAAGTCTTAACACTAGCAGCCAATAATCATGCGTGAGTTAAAAATAAAGTTGACTTTAACAATTAACAAGCATCGTTCTGTGTATTAATTGGATGTGATTAAACAATACCAATCGTATTTGAATTAATCAATATAAGATAGATGCTTTATTACAGACATTTGCTCCTTCTTTTGGTTACACAGTAACTGACATGCATGCTCCTTTTTCTACGAAGAAATCTTTTTGTAATCGTTATCAGGTTACTTTTGCTATTCACACATATCTCTTAATTTTACTTCTTTGTGCTATCTTAGTTTCAAACAACTGGGCCGAAAAGTTGTTATATGCGGCCGCCAGGAGGTACTCTTGCTCCTGATGAAAGCCTTATTGCAACTGGTAACATCTACTCTTGGCCTTTTTTTGTCCTTCTGTGTGATGTTAATGAAAATAGTTGCTTATTGCTGTTTTATTGTGCTAATATATCACCTAATTAACAGTTTTCAAATTCGTTGAGCCACCTGATAATAACGAGAAACAAGTTGGAAAGAAGAGCAGGGTCAAGTTCAAAGTCATGAGCTTAAAAGTAAAAGAGGACGTGGATTATGTGCCAGAGCTGGTAAGTGCTAAATGAGCTCAAAATCAATCTTGGCCTTTGAAAAATTTATTTCATTCTTCCCAGTAATTCATTGAGCTCTTTAGGAGTAGCTATCTACAGTTATAATTATTCTTCTCGAGTTCTTAGGCTGTAATTGGTACAGAAAAGTGAATATCCTAGATATTTGACATATTATCCCTAAAAAAGAAGAAAAAGGAAGAGAAATCAACCACATGCAGATGGAAAAGTTGAATCAAATGAAACCATATAGTAAGAAACAGATTGGGTCTTGAGGCCTTAAAGTCCTTATGATCAAAACTTTTTCAGGGTCATACTTTTTTTTGAAATGGAAAATGAATACAAGAACTTTTTCAGGGTCATATTAGAAGTGGCCTATTTCTTCTTACGCTGTGGTTAGTTTCCTTAGAATAAGATCAACTCATTGATCATCTTTTCCTCCTCCTACTCCTCTTTTTAAATTGCCGCCATTTAACACGTCCTTTCTTGTTTCTTTTCCTTTTCTTTTGGAGGTGTAGTAATGCTATAGCTACAGTTTTTTGCATCACTATGACCATGCAATATATATTAGGAAAGTAAACCATCCACCACTATAGCTACAGTTTTTTGCATCACTATGACCATGCAATATATATTAGGAAAGTAAACCATCCACCACTATAGCTACAGTTCTTTGCATCACTATGACCATGCAATATATATTAGGAAAGTAAACCATCCACCACTAATGAAGAGAATTATACTGAAGGTTTTAGGGCATTTGTCTACCATGATATGAAACTCTGATCCCAAAAGAAACATATTTTCCTTCTTATTTTAGAAAATATATGTAGAAAAGACTGAAATGGTCCTGGCACTGTCCTCATTTCTGAATGCTGTTTCTGCTCTTTTAAAAATCTGTCATTATAAGGTAGGGAGGATTTTCCCTGGTATCCTTCATGTTCAAATGATATATGTCCTCTTTAGATCAGCTTGGGAAATCAACTCAGTAGGGTACTAATTTGTTAATCACTGGATCATATGATCTGTATCAACAGATGTTGCTATGGATTCTAAAGTGTCATATTTGCTGCAGTGGATAGATATCCTCTGATAAAGATGAGAGCACTAATATTAAGTTGTTTGTGAATGTCTTTGTCCAGCAAATCTATAGAGCATCACATCAAGTTGTGTCAAATGTGAAATTCCATCTCCAACAGTTTATTTTAATTTCTTCTTGTTCTGCTATCTTTGCCACAAGTTCTACATCCTAATCATAGGTGCCGACAATTTCAAGTTAGAAGAAATACAACAACATACCCAGTATACTCCCACATAATATGGTCTGGGGAGGGTAGTGTATATGCAGACCTTACCCCTACCTTGTGGAGGTAGAGAGATTGTTTCTAATAGACCCCCGGTCAGTTAGAAGAAATAATGTGAAAAATAACCGATCCTTAAAGGGAAATCAACTCTTGTTGCCGGTAGTTTATACTTTTTTATAGTGTATTTGAAACATTTAACTCATGTACGTTCAAGTTTCAACTGTACTTTTGATTCTAGAATCATAAGTATTCTTTATGTTCTTTTGCATTTCACAATTTTCTCCATGATGTTTAAAAGCTTAACTGTAATTCCTTTCGTCGCGCGGGGGCTAGACATTCTTCTAGATATCTTTTCTGAATATAATCGTTCTCAAAATACAAGAATAGTGGAGCTGGTAGTGACACTCACTATTTATATATCATATTGCTCACCGGACTTGACAAATAATGGTTTCTACCGCTTCCTCCTCCATAAAACTTTGTTCATAAATGAAACTCCTTTCAATTTTATTGATATTGCTCGACTTAGTATGTTTTAAGGACCGACTCATGTTAAAAGAATAATGGGTTATATCCATCTATTATTATCAATTTGGCATTTTGTGTCCAACATCTTCTATTTTTGAGTCTAGGCTATTAAAGCTTTTCCTCTTTAGTGTTTTATGGATTTTATAGCCGAACTGCTAAGTGGTAATGCAAGCAAGTATTGACTTTGACCTACCAAGAAAAGAAAAGCGAAGAATAATTAAGTAGTTGTCTGCAAGTTGTTTTCCTCTTCTTTTTTCAATTTAATTTACTTCTATTTCCTTTTGTGCACCCCTTTCGTCTAAGTCGTTTAAGAAGTGGACCTTTTGACACTTGAAATGCTTGATTTCATGCTAACAATGATTTTAATCAGTTTGATGAACGGAAGGATGACGTGGCAGTTGAACAAGTACTGGGTGTTGTTTTCCTTGATGCTGAACGCCCTTGTCCTGTAAGTAGGTTTTTTCCACCAATTTTGCTATTTAGTTGAATCAGATTTTTTGTGCAGTCTGTTTCTAGTAATGTAATTGTCTAAAGGTTTATGTGGAAATGGCTCTAAAGATTTCGTGGCTCATTTTCCTTAGGCACTCGAGAAACTTAACCGCCAACTAGCTGCAGCTGAGGCTGAGGTCGAGGCACGCAAAAGGCCACCGGAAGATACAGGTCCAAAGATTGTTGGGGAAGGTCTTGTTATAGACGAATGGGTAAGTTGCGTTGGAGCTACTACGTTCCTATTTTTAGCGCTCAGGTTTTACATAACAAATCAACTGCATTTCCTTATCAGATAAAAATTCTACTGCATTTAGAAACTTCACTTGCTCTTTGAATGCGCATAAAATTATATAACGGGCCTCGTCCCAAACCATTTAGGAAATGGTGTGATAGCTCAGATAACCTTTATTTTTGCCCTCGAGATAGCTCTTAAAAATTTTTCCAGTACATAAGTGGAGCCTCAATAATAATTGCAATGGGAAGGGGCTTAAGTAATAGTTGTTGTCATTGTAATACAAGGCAAGGAGCACCACAGTGGAACATAAAACAAGGAACTAAATCTGTTTTTCTTCTTTACTGATCTGGGGTACAAAGAATTGTCTGGAAAAATATCATAATCAACATGACTTCCGTACTAATATACTATGTGTTTTTACTATTTCAGAAAGAAAGAAGGGAAAGGTATCTTGCGCGGCAACAGGTTGATGGAGTTGATTCAGTATAGAAGCTCTCTTTTCCGTGGATGGTTAAGAAGAATTTCTATGATAAGCAACTGAATTTTTTCATACTACTGCCTGCAATATTAGAGAACAGTTTAAGAGGTATACAGAAGCCAGTATTTCTTCTAAAAAGTTAAAATTGATGTTTCGTGTGACTCCCAATCCATTCGATCCTGGATCCTTGCCTTTTAACTTTTGCTTGTATATTAGAGAAAACTCGGAAAGTTCCTTCCATAATTAATGAACAATTGCCTCCATTCTGTTTCTTTCCTTATTGATTCTTTAGGTTCTCTGAAACTTCTAAGTCTGTAGTTCTTACAAGCCTTTTTGCACTTCCGTCATAATGCACAGAAGTGAGCTTCTTCACAACCCCTTGCAAACGTTGGACACTGATTGTAATAGTTTCAATTTATTTTCATTTTTAAGACTAGAAAAGATTCCATTTGATATTGTTGTTGTTTTTTGGTTTAAGCCGAGAGTCCATCGGAAACAGCCGCTCTGCTTTTTTGAAGGTAGAGCGTAAGGTTTGCGTACACCCTACAATGAGTCTGGTATTGTTGTTGTTGTTTTTTGGTTTTCTCCTAAAACAGATAGTAACTCGAATTGCTCTCTCCCTATCTTCCAATTTTTTGGGTGAGAGTTTAAAGTTGTTCTATAATTATAATGAATAAATATACTGAGGATTGCAAACAAAACAAAAGAATTAGTGATACACAAAGGTTGCTAGGTGAATCAACTTTCTCCTCTGCAGATGCTCTTACAGTTCTATTAACATGATTGTCTTGCTTATAATATAATAAACCAGAAGTACTTAACTTTCATTGAAGTTGAAGAAGAGAAAGCAATGATAGAACAAGCACTCTGAAGATGCCTAAAGTATAAAGTAAGTGCCTTTTCACGGTGTCTAGCTTTGCAAAATTCAACTTTTGAAGAGATGTGGCGAAAAGATAATTTGGGACCCTGTGGTGATTATTTGAAATTATTAAGTTCATTAGATTATTGATCTATTGACAGCTGGAAAGCAGGTAGGTATATACGCTTAAAGTCAGTTTTGTTTATAAAAACAAGAATATAACTATTAACTAAGTACAAGTTGCTTAATACTAAATGATTGATGAGTTGGCAATAATCAAGTTTAGATTTTATAGATGAAGATATGATGGAATTCTTTAAACCATCTTATATAATAATTTCTCAAATCTTGTATACTTTATTAAATTGAGATTTCACTATCATAACAAAGTAGTATAATGTTCTGAAGAAACAAAAGAAAAAGAGATCTTTTTTCTTCTATGTTGCGATAGTATAACTTAAGTTTTGTTTGACCAAAAAATATAATTTCCGATTAAACTATTTAATTTATATGATGAAGGGTTAAATCTAGTTAAGGATAATAACTCAAGATATTAAGCACAAGGAGGCACGGTAGATGAGACAGATTCCGTATATGGTTGATGACAATAAATGTAAAATACTCTTACAACAAGAACATTAAGTGAGATATATCTACCAATAAATGTCAATAAATGACTTTTATATAAATAAAGAGAGTGATTCACTCAATAATGAATGGACATGACGAATATTCTGCTTGACAACGGTGCATGACGGATAGATCCAAGATTTGTATGAACAATCCTTGGATTTGATGGAAAAGTAGGGAATAATATGAACAAGAATCTTTGTAAAAAGATAATCTTTGTGTTTGTGCTAGAGAAAGAGTTTTTCTTCTCAAAAGTGTGCTTATCAACAATAATATTACATGCCTCTATCATTGTCTTTTCTTTCTATATATATGGGTCATTTTTCTTAGGAAACCCTTATAGTACAAACATTAGGATATTCATTAGAATATTCCCCTTTGAATACCCTGTTTTGACAAATTAGCCGTAACAAGTCTTATCACTAGTAGTCGATCTCGACCTCGACCCTTGTTGACATCTTGACCGCGATCTCTATCGATGTCTCGACCACAACTCATGTGGACACGTCGGCCATTAATCTTGCTATGTCTTGAGTGAACTCGACCGATAATGTTCTTTAATACCATTTTAGGCTAAATATTCCAAAGGCAAATTTTTGGCCTATTCAAGTTTGTTTTTAAGGACTACTTGAAGTGGACATGTGACCTTGCACATAGTGGATCCGATTCATATATATAGGGGCTTTTTGGTTGATATGAACAAAGCCGTTAAGACTACTATTTTAATGTTCATGAAAAGGACGGGAAGCACTTAAGATTGATAAAAGTGCAAAGGCAACGAGGATTAAGAAAAACACAAGAAGGTTCACAAAAGCAACAACACCTCATTTGTTTTGTCAAAATGGACCTAAAATAAATATAGTAACAAAAAAAAATTAATATACTTTTAATGTCGAATTAGGATAGTATTGGATCGAACTCTTTTTTACTATCAAGTTAATATGTATGATTAGTTAACGTCCGATAATTTCCTTTTCTCTTATTCCTACCTTTGCGACATGCGATGGTGATAACACGAGGTATCACTTTAAATAAGGTAATTCCAACTATATTTAATTTGTATTTGAATATACGACAACCTACGTTATAGTCTCTATTATTTCACATGCCATATTCGAATTTATTCATTTTCCATTAGCAAATTATTTTTCACATGCCACTTTGGCTCACATAATACGACAGTAACCTAAATCTAATTTGGAAAAAGAGAGAAGAGAAGTACTAAATCCCAGACTCCAAATGTTGAGTTTCAATTTTGTCCATTTAAGGCTATCGGTCGTTCCCTACTTTAGTTACATATACAAATTTGTTATACAAATGAAGCACAAGGATTATGAGCAGCTTGCAGAAAGAAAAAAAAAGAACAAAATAGAAATGGTGTTTTTTTTCTTTTTTCTTTTTTCCTTTTTGTTTAGACACATATAAGTGTGCTAGCGTACCTGCTGAATTAGATAAGCGATCACTGCAGCTTCTCGAGTCGAACAATTACTCGTTATCGTTTTCGTTTTTCATCGTTGCTCATGCAGTTCAACTTAGGTTGAATATACAAGTGACATATCAATCTCACTTGTAGGTACAAAAAAAGGGTTGTGCCGATAAAATAGTTTCTTTTTTAATTTATTCCAAAAACTATTACCTACTTAAAAATAATTTAATCAATTTTTTAATTTATTTTAGACATATTTTAGATCATAAATTAAAAGTATTCATTTTTAACTATCATGCTTAATTAAATAATGTCACACATACACGTGTGAGTAAGTTTATTTATATCAAGAAAATTTTACATTTCTTTGAAACTCTTTTCTTTCTTATTCATATTCCTTAAACCTATTTATCCCGAGCAAAATTATTTTCTTATGATTTATAGCTAGCTTGCGAGATCTGAGTATTCTTCTCGAGACCTCGCATGAATACAAGATATTTTGTATATCTATTGCCTTATTTCTCCTGAACATGCACTTACTTGTCTCCGGACACGAAGAGGCAACTGAAATTTACTTGTACATACGCCTGTAGAACAAAAAGGCAGTCAAGTCTAGCACGTGATGGCCCATAGGTGAAGCACCAACTTAGTGGAGCCTAATTGGTCGTAGTGGAGGACCATCGATGGTCCCGCGTGTCCATTCTATTTTGTCCATTAGCATATTCAGGCCCCATCTTCATACAAATAAAGACAAGCCCTTTTACCTAAATACTTTGTACATTATTAAATACAGACAAAAATATGAAAAATTTCACAAAACGTAGGACCCACTACGTACTGTAGCTGAAATGGGAATCGTGAAAGCTGTTTACTATTCATTGGTGGCTTTAAGATGAGTCATGTATCTAGCTTGTGGATAAGTTTGACACCTGCCCCCTCTTTCGTTCCTACTAATGTTGCCGAGATATTTGATTTCTCGCGCTTCCTTTGTACTTTCTCATTTAAGAATTCTCCGCAAAAGTTTCACTTCGTGATTAAGTAGGATATTTTTCTTTTGCCAAGACTGCAATAATTGAATAACTAGAGCTTTGAGTTTTCGTATTGAAAAGTTTAATAAGCGGAAATGTAGATCTTAGCAAAGAATAAAGCATTTTAGAAGGAACTTCTATCTATTCCCCACATAGTGTAGATTGTCTTGTATGTTATCCTTAGTTATATTAATACACTTTACTTGCATCGTATTTTAAAAAAATACATAATCAACCTCTAGTCGTGACTAAATTAACAACCTAAACATCCCAAAACTTACCCCTACTCCACCATCTCCTATTAATCTGTCTCTACGACTTTTCTTCATCTACCTGTTTTTTTAATTTTTAATTTTTATTTTATTTGAATATTTATGTAAAAAGGTCTTTGTCACATATTTTTGAGACACCTCAAGATATTTTTCAATTGTAACGATGTTATCTAAGAAAAAAGAATATCAATATAATTATAAATATTTTTTATTAATTTTAAATTATCTTGCACATGTACTCGTAATTAGACATGTTGATGCTTTTTTGTTGTGTCTCTATAGTTTTGGGTTATGTTAGCATAATTTATCTTTTGAAGCAGTAATAATATTCTCAAGATTTTGTCTTTAAGAAAGCAAACATTTTATTTTAGTAGAAAGTAACAATATGACCGTACGATTCGGAGTATTAGAAATATTAGACATTTCAAATTAATAAAGCTACCCTTGACTACATTGAATAATGTTTTGAATTTAAATCCCAACAAATTATTTATGTGCGAGACAAGTTGGAAGTCAACATTGTAGTACTTCTATTACACAAAGTTTGAGCCCGGCTAGAGTATAATTGTCATAATCGAGATATCCAACATCAAATAATTTCATAGACATAAAAATTAATCGTAAATAATAATGGCACAAATATATATATATATATATATATATATATAAGTGTGTGAAAATTAAATATAAATAAAATTAACTTTACTCTTCAGAGTTACTTACTTTTTCAAATCAAAACTCACACAGAGGTCCAGTTTTGGTGGAGATAAGATTGAGCTTTCTCGATTACAAAACGTCAATTTTTTGCACTGCATAGGGCTTTATCTTATCTTCTTTTATCCAAATAAACAGCTTGATTTTCAAGTCGCGAGAAAACGAAGAGATATCGTAAAGTGAGTATGTCCAAAATAGGCGAAAACCTCGCCAATTTCGCTCAATCGCCTACCAATAATATCGCGAATCCGCCATTTCTTCAACTGGTTTCCAAAACCTCGTTTCCTCTTTTTGCCTATAAAAGAAGCTTCACTTCTAGCCATTTATCATTGCTCCCAAACACTCTGAGGCTTCCTTAAAATCATCTGAATAACTAATACTACTAGCGACAAGTTTTTATTTTCAACAAATATATATTAATCATGAGTTACTTGAATCGCGTTTGGGTGGCCGCTACCGTCGCCGTCGTAAACGGCCACTCCGATCATGGGCAGAAAGTGAAGTCCGGCCTCAAATCCTTACACCACGGCAAAAAACGCTTCTCCTCTTCCTCCACCTCTTCCGGCGCCGACAGTCTCCGGCCGTTATCCGGCATGTTAGGATCTGATGTCGGCGGGTTCATCGGAAGTGGAACCGGCGAGGAAAAGCGGAAACAAGCTGATGAGTCGCTGCGGCAAGTTATGTACTTGAACTGCTGGGGACAAAGCTGAGCTGTGGTAATAGATCGGAAGTTCTCCGTTCGATTTTAGGCGGTGCGAAGTCGCCGCCGGGTAAGGGGAGTGAGTTGACCGGGTTGACTCGTGTTGGAGGGCGCGTGAACTGAGTTAATTCGGCCGTTCCCGTTTAGCTCAAAAAAAATGCAGCTTCTCTAATTGTAAATTTGATGTAAAGTTAACTACTTTGAGCCTTTGACCCACTTGATAATGGAAAAAAGAAATAACAATATTTAGCAAACAATAGTTTTCTTGGATTCCACTACAGTCTTGTCTTTCATCCTGTGTCACCATCGAATAGCACTTGGTCGCATTTGGCAAAGGCTCAGGATCTAACATCTGTGATGTAATGGCTTCCTAACTTTCTAGTAGTTAATCCCATGAGAAAGTCGTACACTTTAATCATTTCCCAAATCTACTTAAGCTTCTTTCCTGTTCAGAAATGTAGCAGTATGCGCATGTTGTGGTGAAAAGATTTACTAACAAATAACAACTGAAATTTATCCAACAAACCTTTCAGTTTCTGTGTCTGTTTCTGGTTGTTACTGGCACTCAGAGTGTCTCGGCCTTTCGCAAGGCTGCTATTCCCTGTTTCAATTAACTACAAAAATTAGTCCTGGATGTTGGATGGTCTGAAAAAGGTGAAAGGAAATAGGAGGAATTAACATTCATCACTTCCTTTTGTTGGTTGAAATTGATTGGGAAGAAATGCAGAATCTTCCATATAGTCTTTTGAGACACTGAATAGCTCCTATGTTGCTTCCGTGCTTCTCTACAAAAATTGGATGCATGTTTGACTAGCATGCCTTTCCTTTTGCAACGAGCTTCAGTTCTAAAGTGCTATACATGTGTAGGATATTATTACTGTTATCTGCAAATCCTACACTAACTCGTAGTGATAGACAAAGTTTAAATGAGTGATTTCAGGGAATGCTGGCGGAATATCATAAAATGTTGGATTAGAAATTTGGTTCCTTACTCAAAGTGAACTTCCTAAGTAATTGGTCCAATTATGAATTCTCATTGACCAAATCATGATATTATCGTTCATTTATTGTATATGACCTAGTCATCTGTTATTTCATTGTAGTTTAAATTGTAGTTTGAACTGGTATGATATCTGTGTAACCGTCCTTTCGAAGACATGTAGGGGAAAATGACGTTTACTCTTGATGATTATGGAAAATAAACCAACAGGGATTACAAATGAAGCGATCTGTTTTCTGTTTTCTGTTTTCGCAACTTTAACTAAGTTATCATGTCAGTCGAGACGAATTCTTATTTTGAATGGATTAATTAAGTTCCTACTTCCGAAATATACTCTATATTTCAAATTGTTCATAATAAGATCGCAGATTGGATTGGCCATAAAGTATGCACTAATTTCAAGGGATTGACAACGATTTCTCACCAGTTATATGGACCAATCTGCTGAAAAAACTCTTCAAACTACGAAATACAATCAATCTTGCCTACCGTTTTGATGGTGCAAGTAAGTTTTGAATTTATCTTTTTCTCGTAACACTCTTTTGCAGACACCAAAAATATATTGTTCCATGTGTATACTTCAATGTGAAGTAAAATGAATCATAATCAAACAAACTATGTTTCAAATAATATAAGTAAACTTAAGAATTTTAGACCAATTGTATCGCATCAAGAGAATTTAACTGGGGGTTCGAGTCAATTTAGCATCCAATAATTAACACCAAAAAGGGTAATTTTGGTTATACAAATTTTATCATTTAACCAATCTCGATACCACAAAAAAAAAAAAAAAAAAAACAAATTGAAAGTGAGTGAAATATATTAAACCACAAAAATATTAGTGTTTACAGAGACTTACCTCTAAAATTTTACCTAAAAGAGCATTGCGACAACTTTCACGTGACCAGAGTATTGCCGAAAGGAAAGAAGGGGAAAAAAAGAAAGAGAGAAAAAGACATAAGGACAAGAAAACACAGTTGTAGATTGTGTAAGCTGCACAATGAAGTCGGCAACGATGTGAATTGGAGGAAACTACAACGTCCAATTTTTCCTCTCAAGTACTTAATTTACACTATAAATGCAGTGGCATCGTTCACAAATTTATCCATCAATCCAACAATCAAAGGAAAGAACAGAAATCAATCTTCGAGCAATTTATATAAACAATAGAGATGGCCGGAGCAAGCTATAAACAAGCCATGCTTCTCAGCTTTGTTCTCTTGTTCCTTCTCTGCATTAACATGGCTGAAAGCAGAAATCTTTCCAGTAAGTATGACGTGAAAATTTACCTAATAGTCCCACAAAATATCCAGCTTGTTTAAATAGATGAATTCACTGAAGGGTATGGGAAGTTATTTGGGGTATTATTACTTTTAGTCTGCGATAGAAATTATTTATATTTGGTAGCCGAAAAAATGTATAAATTTTATATAATTTTTGTATATAACATACATAATGTATATATATTTATATACACAAAAAATATATAAAAAATATATTTTTTCGATTATTATTTTAAGAGCGACTATACGGTGCTATTTTTCCAAATTAGTTATTTTCGTAAAAAAACACTTACAGGTGTTTTTGGTATGACTTTCGTCCATACATGTGAGA
This sequence comes from Nicotiana obtusifolia, assembly GCA_002018475.1. Classification (NCBI taxonomy): domain Eukaryota; kingdom Viridiplantae; phylum Streptophyta; class Magnoliopsida; order Solanales; family Solanaceae; genus Nicotiana; species Nicotiana obtusifolia. The sequence continues at coordinate 26,052 of MCJB01050143.1, forward strand.
AAAGTCATTTTTCTTATGAACATATTTTTTAGTAATCAAACACTAAAAATGATTTCCATCTTAAAAAAATACTTACAGGTGTTTTTGGTATGATGGAAATCATTTTTAGTGTTTGATTACTAAAAAATATGTTCATACGTAAAATGACTTTCCTCACATGGATGGACGAAAGTCATTTTCCTTCGAAGTTCAAACTATCTTAGTTTTTAATATTACTTGCTCAAAATCAAACCTAGACATTATTATCAATCTTTAATGCCCAAAGATTACATAAAAAAAACTATCTAATTTGATAGTATTATTACTAATCTTTAATATAATAATACATTTTCACTCACGACCAAATACAGATGTATAATTTATCTTTTATTTTTCAATAATTGTAATTTCTTGATGGGTGCAGCTGGAACCGGGAAAAATTCAGTTCTAATATGCAGTAAGATTTATGGTGCAAATATTGGAGACACATGCTTCAGCATTATGCAGAATTTTAGTGTGACCGCTGAGGCTTTTACTACTTTGAATCCCAATCTCAATTGTGACAAAATGTTCGTTGGTGAATGGATATGCCTTGATGGTTCCTCCTCCTAGAATATTAAGCAAGGATTTATAAAGCTCAAGAAATAAATATTTGGATTTCTTATTTTTGTTGGGAAAAAGAAGGCATCCCTAAGGTTAAGGCTAATGTATGAATAAAAAAGAATAAGGTTGCTTTTGTAATGTTTCTGTTTTCTTCTCCAGATCCAAATATATAACTAAATCATGTTCCTAGTATGATTTCTCAGCGGATTTTGTCACGCGGTGTAAAATTTCCTTTAAATAATCGCATCTATCAATTTCTATCTATGTATAGGGGTGAAATACGACATGACACGTGGTCATCTAAAGGAAAGACACGTGAAATCCAAGATAGGAATGACCTAAAATCGAACGCAGCCATTCCACTTATCGTCGGAAGGGATAACATTCATAAAGGTATATTAAATACTCTGCGTTCGGTAACATTTAATAAGGAATATTCTGCAGCATTAAGAGCGACGACCCGTTACAGATAATTTGGCATTTATGTTCACCATTATATCTTCATCAATGACCCTTATAATTGACATTAAAGGAGGGCACGATCCTAGGACCTCCTTCCCAAGACACAGCTATAAATAGTGAGCCTAGTTATCATTGTAAATGACACGAATTTTCTGGCTAAACTTACACTGCATTCTATAGTAAGCTTAATATAATCTTACTTTTACGCTTTTTAATCTCATCATTATTGTGCCCCGAAACCTTGTTCCCGGAACTGTCATCTCTGCTGTTTCATCTACATTTTAAGGCTAAGTATTGTACATTTTTTCAATTATTGCATTATTTCAGGATCAAAATTAGTTCACTTGTCTAGAAATCACGTATAAATTCAATTGTACTGTTTTATGGGTAAATAATTTCGCACCCACCGTGGGGCCTAGACAGCCATGAAATTAAATTGATCCTTGCCTTTTTTACTAACGTGATTTGATTATTTTGTCTTAGAAAAATCACAAGAAATGGCAAATAACACTGTTAAGAACACGCACAATCCTGAAATACGAGGGGATCAACCTCATTTCGAGGATTCAATTAGTGACACCCGCAATGAGGGGAATGACGCCACGCCGTTGCGTAACAGGAAGAACCTCGGGAGACAACTCCTGATGATGCTGATAAGAAGCATGTCGTGGATGCGGTGATGGTCTTGCAAGAGCAATAATCTAGGCCATTTCACGTGGCAGGATAAGGTTATGACGGAGCTGAAGTAGGCGCTATTGGGGGCTTTGAATGACGCAAGCAGACGAGATCCAATTCCTCCCGATGTTCCCGCAAACCAAACAATGCAGAGAGTCGACAACAATACTTCCAAGGGTGACGTTGGCTCCGGCGGGGCTACGGGAGCGGATCCGGTCTCAACAACGAGAACGACCCATTCAAGAATGAAATTTTACGATTTATGAGGGAAGTAAACGCCCGCGTGGATCAAATCCCGGATGCGCCACCAGTATTAAAAGGCCCGGACACGAAGAAGTATACTCAATCGCTGTACAGGCCGAGTGCGGCACCAGAACTAATCCCAAAGCGGTCCAAAATGCCTGAAGTGACAAAGTATGACGGTACTTAGGACCCACATGAGCATATTACCACCTACACAATGGCGGTAAAAGGAAATGATTTAGTTCCTCATGAAATTGAATCTGTGTTGCTAAAAAAATTTGGAGAAACTCTCACGAGGGAAGCTCTAACGTGGTATTCATTATTACCCGAGCATTTCATAGATTCCTTTGAGATGCTCGCGGGATTCTTTCATCAAGGCTCATGCCGGGGCCAGAAAAGTACAATCCCCGAAAGCCGATATATTCAAGATCGCACAGGGAGAATCCGAATTATTACGAGAGTACCCGATTCCAAAAAGAAAGAATGTTACTCCTAGCTGTCTCGGATGAATGGGCAATTGAAGCATTTACCAAAGGATTGAATCCGAGAAGCTCAAACGCTTCCCAGAAGCTGAAGGAGAGTCTTCTTGAGTTTCAAGCAACAACTTGGGCAGATGTCCACAATCGGTACGAGTCAAAGATAAGGATCGAAGATGACCAGGTCGGTTCTACATCATCGGCCAAAGGATGGGAGAAGAGTAGAGAAGAACCAAAAGATGACTACGATGCGGACAGACGGACTTCGAGGGGCCGGTTTTTGCCTTACGAGCGGACCGAAGGCCATGGCAGAAACTTCGGGCAACAAATAAGTTCACCGTTGACAGAGGGATTGATCGTGTTTGAAATAATAGATCACTTCAGGATAAAGAGACGTCAGGGTCTCGGGATCCTTCTTACCTCAAGTTATCAGAATATAACTTCAACGTTTGTATAGTGGTACTGGTGTCAGCCATGTGAAACATTAAAGAGGTACAATTCTCGAGACCTATGAGATTCGACTCTAGCCAGAAGGATCCTAACTTATGGTGTGAATACCATGGGACAAATAGTATCGAACAGGGGACTGCCGACACCTCCGGGAAGAGGTGGCAACACTATTGAAGAATGGTCACCTTAGAGAATTCTTGAGTGATCGAGCTAAGAACAATTACGGTCGTAACAAAGACAACACGGAACCTTCAGAAGTAGGAGAAGAACCCCCACGCCAAATTATCAATATGATTTTCGGAGAGAATGAGATTAACGAGGTCACCTTTCGGCAGCAAAGAAGACGAAAGTATCAATAACTCATAGTCAAAGACTTCGGGAAGACGATATCACTTTCACGGAGGAGGACGCAGACGGATTGCTGTTACCACACAACGATGCACTGGTAATTTCCTTAAATATGCTAGATTTTAAGATTAAATGTGTTCTAGTGGATCCAGGAAGTTCGGCTAATATCATACAATGGAGAGTATTGGAGTAAGCTAAACTCACTGGAAGCATTATTCAGGCAACAATGCTCCTCGCTGGATTCAACCTTGCGAGCGTGACGACCCAGGGAGAGATTTTGCTGCTTATGAACGTTGAAGGAATAATGAAAACAACTCTCTTCGAAGTAGTAGATGGTGACATGGGATACAATATCATCCTAGGAAGGCCATGGTTACACGAGATAAAAGTTGTACCCTCAACATATCACCAATTGCTGAAATTTTCAACGTCCGAAGGAATCAAGCAGATAAGAGGTGATCAACCGGCAACAAGGGAGATGAATGCAATTTCGGTTTCCAGTAGCAAATGGAAGGAGCTCACGGCGTAGTAATTACAGGAACCAGCACCTACTCCCAAGCTAGAAGAAGTTAGCCCGGGGGAAGAGTCGTCAGAACATTATCAGGTGCCAAGATATTGCCAAGTTCCAGAAGAGACGGACGCAACGAAGTACATGGCGGAGGAACTGGAGCAAGTTGCATTGTTCGAAGAATTCCTAAAAAGAAAATTCCATTTGAGGACATGACTGCACCCGGGGCTCAGGTTTGGTTTTATTGAATTCATTAAATTTAACGCCGATTGTTTTGCATGGTCGCACGAGGATATGACAGGTATTCCGACCGAAGCAGCCGTGCACAAGCTGAGTTTGGATCCCAACGTACCTCCGGTAATACAAAAGAAACGCCCTATTGCCGAGGCCAGGAATAAATTTGTCAAAGAAGAGGTAACCTACTTGCTTAATATCGGTTTGATCCGAGAGGTAAGATATCTGGACTGGCTAGCCAATGTAGTAGTAGTTCTGAAGAAGAACAATAAATTATGCATGTGTGTAGACTATAAAGACCTTAATAAAGCGTGCCCGAAAGACTCGTTCCTACTGCCAAATATCGGTCAAATGATTGATTCCATGGCTGGGCACGAGTTAATGAGTTTCCTCGATGCTTATTCCGAGTGCAACCAAATCAAGATGAACCTGGAAGATCAAGAAAAGACTTCGGTTATAACGAATTTCGGTACATATTGTTATAATGTGATGCCCTTCGGGTTGAAAACCGCCAGAAGCCACTTATCAATGGCTCGTAAATAAGATGTTTGAAAAGCAAATAGGAAAGAATATGGAAGTTTATATAGACGATATTCTCGTTAAGTCTTTAAATGCAGGTGACCGCCTTAAACATTTGCAAGAAACATTCGACATCCTGAGGAAGCATAACATGCAACTTAATCCCGAGAAGTGCGCGTTTGGGGTCAGTTCTAGTAAGTTTCTGAGATTTATGGTCTCACAAAGGGGAATTGAGGTAAACCCCAACAAAATCAAGGCCATAGAGGATATCCCGGATCAATTGTCGAACATAAAAGAAGTCCAAAGGCTCATAGGAAGATTAGAAGCTTTGAGCAGGTTCATTTCCCGGTCTTCAGAAAAATGTCATCGCTTCTTCACACTACTCAAAAAGAAAAATAATTTCAAATAGACACCGGAGTGCCAGCAAGCTTTGAGGGGCATGAAGAAGTACTTATCAAGCCCTCCATTGCTCTCAAAACCAAAAGAAGGTGAAACATTGCTAGTCTACCTCGCGGTTTCAGAAGTTGCGGTAAGTGTGATTTTAGTCCGGGAGGACGAAAGTACGCAATTTTTCATTTATTACGTTAGCAAATTTTAATGGGAGCAGAAACTTGCTACCTACATTTGGAAAAACTGGCCTTAGCTCTCATAGTCGTCGCTCAAAAGCTGAGGCCCTACTTTCAGTGCCACCCGATAGCTGTGGTGACTACTTTCCCTTTGCGGAACATCCTCCATAAACCCGAGCTCTCGGACAGATTGGCCAAATGGGCTGTTGAAATGAGTGAGTTTGACATAGAATATAAACCAAGGACTGTAATTAAGTCGCAAGTCTTGGCTGACTTCGTGGCCGATTTCAGTCCAGGACTACTGCCTCTAGCAACCAAGGAGGTAGTAATAGTGTCGGAATGAACATCAAGGGTTTGGACCTTATTTACGGACAGAGCTTCCAACATAAAAGGGTCTGGACTCGGAATAGTCTTAATCGCGTCTTCGGGGGAAACCTTAAGGCAAGCCATCAGAGCGATCCCTTTAACTAACAATGAAGCAGAGTATGAAGCTTTGATTGCAGGGCTCGAATTGGCCCGGGGACTTGATTCCGAGGTTATCAAAATCAAATGTGACTCGCAGCTGGTGGAAAATCAGGTCTATGGGATCTTTGATACCAAAGAAGAACGTATGCAAAAATACGTAGTAAAGGTCCAGGCTCTTTTGGCACGATTCCGGGAGTGGTCAATTACTCATATCCCAAGGGAGGATAACATAGAAGTGGATGCATTAGCAAACTTAGGATCATCGACGGAGATAAAGGGATCAGAGTCTGGACGGTAGTGGGACTGATGAACTCAGTCATGGATACGGATGGTTACTATGAGGGTAAATTCGACTAGTTTTGTGTGGGACTGGAGAAATGAAATAATCGACTATCTCGAGCACGGGAAGTTTCCCGAAGACCCCAAAGCATCACGGGCGTAACACGCCAAAGCTGCACGTTATAGTTTCAAGAGAGGCCAATTGTATAGAAAATCCTTCCAAGCCCACTGGCCCGCCGCTTGGGAGCGTCAGAAGCTAATTATGTCATGAGAGAAGTCCACGAAGGGATATGCGGCAATCACTCGAGCGCAGATGCTTTGGTGCTGAAGTTGGTACAAGCAGGATGTTATTGGCCTCGCATGGAACAAGACGCCAAAAACTTCGTACGAAAATGTGATAAGTGCCAATGCTACGCACCACTAGTACACCAAACCAGCAGAACCCTTACATTCGGTTCTTTCCCCATGGTCATTCATGAAATGGGGGATGGACATCATCGGACCGCTCCATCGGCTCCCAGAAAGGTAAGGTTACTTTTAATTCTGACTGACTATTTTTCTAAATGGTTGGAAGCAGGTCCTTATCAGAAGATCGGAGAAGGCGAAGTGGTCGATTTCCTGTGGTAACATATAATTTGCAGGTTCAGAATACCAAAAGAGATATCACGCGACAATGGGCCACATTTTATCGGTTCAAAAGTTACAAAGTTCCTCGAAGATTTGAAGATAAATCGGATTAGATCTTCTCCTTGTCATCCGAACGCAAACGGTCAAGTAGAGTCAATAAACAAAGTGATTATTCAAAATCTCAAGAAAAGATTGGAAGTAGCAAAAGGCAAATGACCCGAAGAATTGCCCGGAGTTCTATGGGCCTACTGAACAACGTCCAAATCAAGCACAGGAGAAATTCTTTTTCCCTTGTGTATGGTGCTGGAGCCCTAATCCCGATGGAAGTGGATGAACCCACTTTGAGATATTTTTGGAAAGATGAAGAATCGAACGACGAAGCAATGTTAATCAACTTGGAACTGCTCGAGGAACGCAGGGACTTGGCGCGTGTAAGAATGGCAGCTCAAAAACAAAGAATGGAGCGATATTATAATCGAAAAGCCAACCTCAGTTATTTCAAAGTAGGAGATTTGGTTTTGAGGAAAGTAACCCAAAATTCCCGGGAGCTCAACGCGGGGAAGCTAGGTCCAATGTGGAAAGGTCCCTATGGGATTTCAGCTATTACTGGAAAAGGTTCATACGAGTTGGAGAACCAGAATGGAGACAAGTTGCCTAGCAACTGGAACGTGGCACACCTCAAAAGATATTATTGCCAATGAACATTATTCAAGCAGAAATATGTGCTGCGCTCTTTTTCCCTTCGTTTAGTTTTTGTCCCAATTTGGTTTTTCTGGCAAAGTTTTTAATGAGGCAGCGATAGAAAGCATACTCCGAAGACATCAGCAATAAGACCTTTGATAGCAAGGCAAACAAACAAGCTTCCACTCGGGGACAGTTAGATAATCTTTGGTTCGATAGAAAATTCCCACTGGGAAGTTAAGTTTGCTAACGAACAGATGTTACTCGACCGTTCACGAGCACAAACCACTAGAGGATTGTTAGATATTCTTTCGCTCGATAGCATGGATTCCTAAGGGGAAGTAAGGTATATTGCCGAGTTAAGGATTATCTAGCAATTCATTGGTGGAATCTTTGAAGGCACAAGACTTCTAGTATTCCAATTCACATTCTTCGCATTCCAACGCTGGGGGGGGGAGGGATGATATGAGGATACGGCAACATTGACTGTCACGTCAACCGGGAAACAAAAATCTGAAAGCCAAATGCATCGCCGGGGACTGCGCAGCCAGCCCTGTAGAAACAAGTTGTACAAGATAGCCACAAGTAATGGCAATTTCTTAGCATAATAAATGCTTGTGTACTTTTGAAAATAGAAGAAATTATATGAAATGAAATCTTTTTATTTTTATCTTATTTCTTGTTTGAACAATGAACTAACTTTGTAATTTGAAAGTTAAACAAGTAATTCAAATGTTAGTGCCATAATGAATAGGAGACGTCCTCTTCAAGAGCAACATAAACATAAGAGGGCCGTCTCTTATGAAAACCCTCACGTTAAAGGGTTAGTTTCAGAAGAATTTGTGCTCGGAATCAAAATGCCTTCGAGGAAAAATGCATCTGAAGACATACACAAAAGGACGCAAAAAGTAAACTTGCGCAAATACCTATAGAAACCCTCACGTAAAAGGGATAATGCTCGGAACCAATGTGCTTCGAGGAAAATGCATCCGAGGCTACACATAGTAAAGCGCAAATAGAAAAACGTGCGCAGAATTCTTACGCAAATGAAAAGGTTAAAGACTTGCATGGATATTCAAACGAGAGTAAGGCTCAAACAATACTTGAGCAAAAATATGTCTTTATTTATAAGAACGTGCCAAAATGGTAAAAGTACATAATGGGAAAAAGAAAAGAAAAGTGAAACTGCAGTGTCTCAGGTTCCAGGAGGAAGAGAAGTGTCTGCATCCCTAAGAGAAGTAGGTGGATCCATCGTTGGCTCAACATTTTCATCAGTTTGGCCTTCGGCATCATCATCTTCTGATTTTTCTTCATTTCTCAAAAACTCGGAACCAGAACCAGAACCAGAAGGGACAGGTACATCAGACCTCGATGGGAGTCCACTTTTTAGCAGCTAACTCAAGCTCGCGTGCCTTAGCAATTTCGGCATCAAAGTCAATGACACCAGCTTTGGCCTTTTCTAAGGTTTTTCTCCTCATGCTGTAAATGGCGTAAGTTTTTTCAACAACGAGGGAAGCCTCTCGGCGCTTGAGTTCTTCTTTGAGTTGGATTACCTCAGCATAAAGGTTTTTCCGGGCGGACTTAGCAGATTTGAGGCTGACATCAAGGTCGCGTAACAGTTGAACTAAAGAGCCTATTATGGTCGATAGTTTTCCTGTACTTCTCTTCTAACTGGGCATGTTTCTCTCTTACAGCAGCTAGCTCTTTGATTTTGGAGTTCAAGGCTACTTCTAAGTCAATCACTTTTTCGGCAGTAGCAGCCTCGTGCTCGGTTGAAGCAAGAACGATGTCCTGGACTCAGCTCATTTGGCCTTGGCTTTATCAAATATAACCCTCAGCGGGCCAATTTCTTGGCTAAGGGTTACCACTTCTTGCTTGCTTTGCTGCAAATGAGCCTCCAAAACAATGACCTCAGTGCTTTAGTTTCCAGTTCCGAGAGGCGGAGAACAGTTTGGTTCCGTTCCACCAAAAGCTCATTCCGTTCAGAAGTAAGTTCCTCCTTCTCATGAATTAACCTCTGAAGGCCCTCAGAAGCAAGAAAGTTGGCCTATAAAACAAGAAAAAGTAAAACTTAGAATACATTCATACAAAAGTAGAAGAAATAACAAAAGAAGAAAGGAATGCACCGCTGCGGCATTGTGTATGGCATTGTTCAACAAACACTTCCCCGAGAGTGCTTGAATATTTTCCCAGTCTTTCTCTGAAGCCAAAGGTTTCAGATAATTAGCAAGCTTTACCGACTGGGATAGCAAGTTGCATCTGTAGAGACCAAAAGAGTAACGTTCCTCTTCCTTTGTGGATCTTCAGAAGGGGCAACATAATTTTGCCCCAAATTCCCATGAACTAGGGACTGGGGAAGTGGAACACCCTCTCTATGGTCAGGTGCGACCAGCGGAGATGATGTAGCAGTTGCTGGTGGAAGAGTGGATGAAGATGGAAATGATGTAGCAGTTGCTGGTGGAAGAGTGGATGAAGGAGGAAATGATGTAGCCGTTGCTAGTGTTGGTGAGGACGGAGATGAAGCTGATGGAGTCGAAGGGTGAGAAGCAGTTGCATCAAATGCAGTGCTGGTGGATGGATGCTCGCCAACCAAAGACGGCAAGGATCTGGTACTCAGCCCTGCAGTACCGAACACATCAATTGGGGCCTGAAAACAGGAGTTGACATCATCTACCAAATCAAACTCTCTCCAAAGTGCCGAGGCATCGTCCTCGGTTGGTGTAACTCTCTCAATAGGTCGAGCATCCTGTTGAGATGATGTGGATCGTTGTCTTCTATGTAAAAAAGCTCCCTCATCACTAGCTTCTTCATCTTCGTCAATCGTCATGGTGTCTATGACAGGCCAAAAAGGAGGGTCAATCACCATCGCTACTGGAAATGACTCGGGGCAATCGGTCCTGCTCTCTTATTCTTTTCCCTGCCTGTAGAGGAGCATCTTCTCTTTGGTTGTTTGTCCTGCAGCCAGGGATTCCGTAAATAAGCATTTGTTCTCAAATCAGACTCGGAGCCACCTATTCGAGTAAGCGCCTCCTGAAGCAGCCTCGTTGAATTAGCAGGATCAACCAAGACATATCCTCGGGAACGGCAACAGACCGCCGGTAGATCTAATTTCATAGACAGATTAGAAGAGATCAATCAAGTTCCTCACATGAAAAATTGAAACAAGGTGAGTTTGAGTTACCATGGTTCTTGGCCTTCCACCTGTATTTAGGGGCCAGTTCTTTTCACAAGCGAGTCTCGGGTGTCGTAACGTCCAAGATCTTTTGTACCCATCGGTCTAAACCTTCGATCACCGGTGGGATCCATCGAATTGCTGAAACAAACGAAGGATGGAGGATCAATATGGCTATAGAAAAATATTTAGTAAAAATAAATACTAAACGAAGAGCTTAAGAGTGCAGTTCCAAGCGGCCGAAAAGGATGAAGCCGTTGCCGGAATGATGTCATTAGTGATGACTGCAATGAACCATTCCATCCACCCACGGCGGTTGTCATCATCCATGCTAGACAGCAAAGCATGGTGGCCATGCTTGCAGAGGTTTATCATTCCCCCGCGGAAGATTTTGGGAGAATAGAGATTCATCATATGAGCTAAGGTTAGCTCCTCTCTAGTTTCCTGGCACAAACGCCGAAGGCAAGCAATTGTCCTCCATACAGAAGGACTTACTTGTACCAACACACTTGGTAGCGGAGGCAAAACTCCACAATCACGGAATCAAGCTTCCCACTCAAAGACAATGCACCCAAAGTAAATGGATACGTGTTAACATATGTAAAACCCTTCTTGGGAAGGGTGACCCGCTCCGACATATCGGGAGTGATAATTTCTAAGTCATGACAGCGACTGTCTTCCTTCACAGCAGGAATGCTCGAAGGACGTATGGAAGAAGGATACTTGCTAACAGTCCATGTACGAGAATTAGTAGTAGGAAATTTCTCTTCAAAGTCTTTTATGGTAATAAGACTTTTAGGGATGATGGAACCCACCGGTGGAGGAGCAGAGTCCTCAGCTTTGTCTTTGTTTTTTTGAAGAACCGGCACGCTTGGAGGAAGAAGCCATTGAATAAAAAGAAGGAAAACGTTTTTGTTTGAAGAGAATTAGAGAAAGGATGGAGAAAAAAGATGCAAATTAGAAGCTCGACAAATTATGAAGTGCAAAGGAAACGAATGATGCGTATAAGTAAAATTTTATCGGCTAAATTCATGGCCATGATTACCTCGATAATCGGCAGTGGGATGACACGTGTTCGGGGCATTAAATGCGGAGAGATGTGCGTCTAATCAACTGTCAGAAGCATTCAGAGAGAGTTACAGTAATTCCCGCCAAATGAGTGTTTCTACCAACTTTCCGGTAACAAAAGTAATGTCACCGGAAAGTAGGGGGACTATATGTATCGAGTGAAATATGATATGACACGTGGTCATCTAAAGGAAAGACACGTGGAATCCAAGATGGGGATGGCTGAAAACCGAACGCAGCCATTTCGTTTGTCGCCGAAAGGGATAACGTTCATAAAGGTATATTAAATGCTTTGCACTTGGTAGCATTTAATAAGGAATATTCTGCAGCATTAAGAGCGACGACCCGTTACAGAGAATTTGGCATTTATGTTCACCGTTACATCTTCATCAATAACCCTCATAATTGACATTAGGAGGGCACGATTGTAGGACCTCCTTCCCTAGACACAGTTATAAATAGTGAGCCCAGTTATCATTGTAAAGGACACAAATTTTCTGGCTAAACTTACACTACATTCTATACAAAGCTTAATACAATCCTACTATTCAGCTTTTTGATCTCATTATTGCTGTGCCAGAAAACCTTGTTCCCGGAACTGTCCTCTCTACTGTTTTATCTACATTTTAAGGCTAAGTATTGTATATTTCTTCAATTATTGCATTATTTCAGGATCAAATTAGTTCACTTGTCCAAAAACTACGTATAAATTTAACTATACTGTTTTACGGGTAAACAATCTATTTATACCGTCTTTTGGAGCAATTATTTCCGAACTATTACTATTATCATGTTATTCTTACGGAAGTTAACTTGATGGAATGAGTTAGAACCATTTGGCAACAAATTGAAGAGTCAAATAGAAAATTAAGATAAATAGGTACGGATTTTTGTCATAGCGAAATTCCCGAAAAGAACAATATGATTATAAATCACTAGCTTAAGTATATGTAAGATAGTCGGAGAAACTTTTTCTTATCATTTTTGATGTGATAGGCCAGTGAAAACGGATGAAGGAAGTAAGATAGAAGAAAAGATCTTTAACAGATTCGGACGATGCACCTAAGTTATGCAAGGTAAATAAATATGTATTCGTATCGAATATATGTACAAAGTCAAAAAATATAAGATATATATCTCTCATATACCCTGAGAAGAAACCTAATCTGTTTTTAATATGAAGAACCTTTTTGCATGATACAATGTAGGTGTTAGGATATACTATTAATCATGTGGTTTCATTATAGTATTATGTTTTATTTATTGGAACAATTGTTTATTTATTTATTCAATTCAATAAAATCTTAATTCAAATAGATCATTTGTTCATATGTGTACCCTTTACTTATATAGTAGACGATTTAGTGTATGGAGCTTTAGCTCATGCGCGGAAGATTAAATTGTCGGTTCTTATAAGTTATAAAGTTAATGTTCACAATCAAAGATGAAACTGGGCAAAGCATCTTGATGATTGTAGCATAAGATTAAATTATAATCTATCTTGATTATGGGAATGGTTTAGTTCCGACTTCTTATGCTAGTACATTTTCGTGTATTGAACGGACCAAGTAGAGATAAGTGTTTTGTACTGAATATATAAAACTGCATCTCTAGCTCATTGAATGTACTTATACTCTTAATCTTGATATAATTGTTATGATCAATGTGCTTTGTTCATTATTTTGATTTATTAAAAGGTACGACTCAACTGCGAGTTAATGTATTCCTGGTAAATTGAATAATGACAAAGTGCATTTGTGAAATAATAATTAGTTGATAGAATCCGTGTCTTGACCATGAGATTGATGATACCCC
>MCJB01050143.1:40651-68414 GCA_002018475.1 Nicotiana obtusifolia
AATGGTCAGATCAATGTTGAGTTATTCCGATTTGCCATCATCCTTTTGGGGATATGCTTTAGAAACAGCTAATTACATTCTAAATTTGATTCCTTCCAAGTCAGTACCTTTGACTCCAACAGAATTGTGGACTGGGCGCAAACCCAGTCTGCGGCATATTCGAGTTTGGGGTTGTCCAGCACATGTGTTGAAAGGGAAAACAGATAAATTGGAATCGAGGACAGAGGTGTGCGTTTTTATTGGATATCCAAAAGGAACAAAGGGAGGTTTATTTTATTGTCCAAAAGAAAAGAAGGTAATTGTTACGACAAATGCCAAGTTTCTGGAAGAGGATTATTTAATAAACCATATTCCTAGAAGCAAACTTGTTTTGCAGGAATTGAGCAAAGAAATAACAAAAGATCAATCTCCAAAACACATCCCGGCAGCCAGTATTGATATATCACTGCGTTCTCGTAGTGGGAGGAATATCAATAGGCAAGAGGATGCACAAGAGGCATTGCCCAACATCTCGCTGCCCCAAAGCAGTGGGAGTAATGTTGAGCAACCTGCAATTGTGCAACCTGAAATTGAAGAACAAGCTCATGAAATCCTGGCACCACAAGGTGAGGAGACTAACGTTGAGCAACCAGTTCTTCAAGATAATGTCGTGGACGAAAATGCACCTGTAGTGTCTCGTCGTAGTGGGAGCGGAAGTATAAAGGATTAAATTAGTCGATAAATTAAATTGTCGGTAATTTAATTTATCTGATTGGTATTTGTAATCTTAACAAAGGGAGTTAAATAAGTTTTAATGAATGATTTCGAAATTAAACTGAGGAGTGCAATTATAATTTTCTAGTGGAATAAATTGTAATTTATTGTGGTAGGATTAATTCATTCATATTCCGAATTAATACCACAATAGGAAGCCTCGTTATTAAATCTGTGGTCCCTACTGTGCCTGAATATTCTAGAACAAGGAAATTAAATAAGAAAATAGTATCCTTGGTGAGTTAGGAGACTGCTACACATTTTTGGTGCGTAGTAGACTCCTACACGTTTTTGGCTACATATTTTTTAGGAGGAATAAGACTCAAAAAGGTCTTGGTCTTGTTTTCCTAAAAAAAAAGAAGAAGAAAAAAAAAAACGTATAACAAAAAGAAGAAGCCAAAAACGTAAAAAGTGACAAGCAGAAACATAGCTTCAGTTTTTTGGCTAATAAAAACGTAAAAGGGAGCTTCAGTTTTTTGGCTTAAAAAAACGTAAAAAGGGAGCTTCTGTTTTTTTGGCTAATAAAAACGGAGAAGTAGCTTCTGTCGTTGGCCGAATTTTGATACACAAAAAGGATACTATTTTTCTTGAACAAAATACTTGCCACTCAAGTATTACGTTCGGTAGAAATTCAGGATACACAGTAGAAGACCGTAGACCTGGATAGCGTGAATATCATTGAAGATTTGTGCAGTAACTTCAAGAGGTTAGTGTTTCGATCTCGTTAGTAATTATATTTATCTAGCTTACATGTAAGATTATTTGGTCTTGGGTGATTGCTTCCGTTGCGTTTATGCCTATTTTCTATCAGTAGGGTTGTCAGTTTTGTCTCAAAAAATATAAATTGCTGAACCAATCCAAACTTGAGTTGGGCAAGCGGTTATGACCCGTTGTTATTAATTCAACCCGCGGAAATATTGAACGAGTCGAGCCATGACTCTATAAAGACTCACCTTTTTTAATGCGTTAATTCATTTGACATCTTGAAGTGTAAATTCGTTTGGCAAAAATAAAACTTGTCCAATTGGCGGACTTTTGTTTTCGTCACCCAATTCGCAAACTTAAGTAGAAAAAGTTTTATAGCTCATTATTTTACCTATGTTTACTTAACCCGTCTTGACTTGATTAAACTTCGGATGAGTTAAATGATGACTGATTTATTGACATAACCATTGAAAACTCAACATTATAAAAACAAACTTCAAATTCGATGTTCGAAGTCAACTTGTAACAACGATAGAGATAAAGGTTAGAGACTTAGAGGGCTGATCTACTTAGGCATATGTTACTATGACACGAGGGTCCAGATGTACACTAAAGGCAGATCTAGAATACTCGTAGCAGATATACTTTTTAAAATCTATACATTTATTTTTTTCTAGTATGCGCTTATTCACAAAAAAATAAAAATAAAAATTGTTACAATGATACTGCTCATCTACTCATTTAATTTTGCATTAAGCATATACGACGCGGGAACTGCAGTATTTTGTTTTGTGTATCATGAAAATTATTCTTATCGAATTTCAACAATTATATTGACCAGTTATTGAACTAAGATCTCGATATTATTATCTATGTAAAAATGAAAAAGAACAACCAAGAAAAGAAAAATGGGGAGCACATGATGTGTTAAGAAATTAAGCTCAAAGTGACAATATAAAACAAGAAAATAGACAAGAGATAAAGAGAGGAAAGAGAGAACTTTCTTAATTCATCAAGTGTTTCCCAATTCTTTCCAAGTGTGTACAATATCACTTCTCATCCTCTATTTAAAGTATTACACAGAAGTATACAAAAGAATGCCATAAACATGGCATTAAAAATTTGAGACCATGAAAAGGATCATGGAAAAATTATGAAGGTGTGAGAGTTACAACTATAATGGTGAGAAGTAATGGGGATTATCTACGTGTAACGAAAAAGAGTAGTGAAAGTTATATTTGATTAGTGGACATGCATCCATATAAATATGTATTTCATAACAGGTTGTAGACAATGTAATGCGTACAACGAAGTCGGCAACCTTGTGATCGATTGAAGGAAATTACAACGTCCAACTTTCGTCTCATTTTGATCATTAACAAATTAATCCATCAATCCAACGATTAAAGGAAAAGGAACAAACAGAAAATCAGTTTTTGTGCAATTAAACAACAGAAATAGCAAGAGCAAGCTACAAATTATCAGCCGTTCTTTTCAGTTTTGTTCTGCTTTTCCTTCTCTCCATTTACGTGGCAGAAAGTAGAATACTTTCATGTAAGTATCACATGTAAATGTTTAACTTCTTAGTATTTATGCGGAAATAGACCCATGACCCTAATTATAAAAGCTGAATTTTATTAAATAATATATTATTTTTCAAATATATTATTTTCTTGATGGGTGCAGCTGACACTGGGGCAAATATGTTCTAGTGTGCAGTAAGATTTTATGGTGCAAATATTGGAGACACATGCTTCAGCATTATGCAGAATTTCAGTGTGACCCCTGAGGTTTTTACTACTTTCAATCCTAACCTCAATTCTGACAAAATGTTCGTTGGTGAATGGATATGACTTGATGGTTCCTCCATCTAAATTATAAAGCAAGAGATTATCAAACTCAAGAAATAAATACTTAAAATAATCTCTTCTTACAATTTTTAACTTTTTTTGTTTTTTTTGTTTTTTTTGTTTTTGTTTTAATTTGTTGGGGAAAAGAAGGTTCCCTTGTAGCAGGCAAATGTATGATTAAAAAAAGCAATAATCTTGCTTTTTTTTTTTTTTTTTTTTTTTAATTGTTTCTGGTTTTCTTTTCATGTTCCAACTTACTTTTAAGAACTTATAAAATTAATCCAGTGTTCTAAGTGGATTTCTTAGCGTACTTCACAATTGATCTTTATATATAACTTGTACAAGACGATCAAATTGTATCTGTAATCTACTTATACCCTTCTTTGAGCAGCATTTTGGTATATTACCCAGCTATTACTACTAGCATGTCATTCTTAATTAGATTAACTCGATGGAATGAGTTAGAACCATTTGGAAACAAAATACCAAATCAAATTGATTTTGTTATTTGATTTGGTAATTTGTTTCCGATTCCTAAACGTTCCGTAGTTTTGCCGCTCCTTTCGCAAAGTTAATTTAGACAACGATAAAAACTAAGAATAAAGGTTGTGCAATCAGTAATCAAAATGAAGTAATGATACATGGGATATATGTGAATGCATGAAACCATTTATCGATATAAAATTGAACTCAACACCTTGCGGTGAAAAATCACATAGAGAATATAATAGATTATTCACTCACCACTCCTCACTTATCGATTTCTATTAGGGATTTAGGGACAAAAACAACTACTAGATCAAGAAATTGTTAATTTTCCTATTCTTGGTTTAATGGCCAAGGATTTGTGGTCCATTCTTTGTTGAAGTTGGTGGGTTCGTATTGCCACCCTGAGATGGCCCAGACGGTGGAACTACATTACTCAAAAAACGACGGATTTGTGGTCCATTCTTTGTTAAAGTTGGCGGGTTCGTATTGCCACCTTGAGATATGGCCCAGATGGTGGCACTACATTATTTAAGATAATTTTACCTTCTTTTTTCATGATCATCTGTCGATCTGTAAGGGCGTCACAACCGGTGAAGCCCACTATAAGGAAAACAGGAAAAAAAAATAGTTGCATTTTGCCAATCAAGATACCACTTCTTTATAAAGGTTATGGTGTGGCTTAATATTGAAGTACTTGGCATGATAATCACATTTAGAATATTGAACAAAATCAGAATGCTTGACTTTTTCTGTATTATTACTTTCTTTTGGCTTTTGAAGTCAAGAAGGTAAATTAGTAATTCATATGGTATCATAGAAAAAAATTATTTGTATTGACTTTTTAAATTGAAGATGATAAGTTATTAAATTTCATATGGTATCATTGAAAAAACATATGATTTTCTTCCTCCAATCAGATTAAAAACAATCAACAATCACGAATGTTAACAATCTATGCTTAAAAAATATATTTCGCAAAATAGTCTTCTATATGATTTATAATAATAACAACAACAACTACGTGTCTGTTCCAAGCAAGTTTAGGTTGGCGATATAAATCTTTATTATTTTTCGTTCAGCTTAACTCATATCATCATTGTTATCAAAATAAACTACAAGTGCAAGTAATAATAATAATAATAACAATAATAACAATAACAATAACAACAACAACAACAACAACAACAACAATAATAATAATAATAATAATAATAATAATAATAATAATAATAATAGTAATGACAATAATGATAATAATGATGATAATAATAATGATGATAACAATAATAATGATAATAATAATAATAATAAAAATAATAATAACAACAACAACAACAACAACAATAAAAATAACAATAACAATAATAATAACAATAAAAATTAATAATAATAATAATAATAATAATAATAATAATAATAATAATAATACTAATAAAAACAACAATAACAACAACAACAACAACAACAACAACAACAACAACAACAACAACAACAATAATAATAATAATAATAATAATAATAATAATAATAATAATAATAATAATAATAATAAAAAGACATTTTCTTTTGTGTGCAGGATGAGCCGTCAATGACCGTTCCAAAATTCCTCTGATAGGGGAAAAGGAAGAGGAAACAACTACGGTAATTATAGATGCCGAGATGGTCGAGGATCATATACATCGTATACACCTCCATCTCAAAGAAATCCTGTTATACAAAGGGGTGGAAAGTATTGACAAATGAGAAGATTTCTCAGAGGAGAATCATCCTCAAGAACAGTTAATTCAGAAGATATTCCAAAAGATAGCCCGTTATACGAGCATATGCAGGCATATTTAGCATCTCAAAAGATCACGCATAGTGATACATATGCAAATGTGGCAACTGAAGACTCTGATGATATCAAGAGTTATGAAAAATTGATAAAAAAAGGCAATAATATTTCTGATAGAAAACCACGATTTGCAGTGGAAAAACGAACCTTGGAAAATACTCCAGAGATATTTGATTAAAAATTTATATTTCTCGGGTAAGCCATACAAAACCCGAACCTATTATGAAAATATATTGATAAATTCAGGAAGTACAGAAATTCAGCACTTTAAAGGTTATACTACAGAAGATGATGTTTATAACTTCTCAAAAATTATCATCAAGCAGATTATATCCGCTGAAGAATGGGGAACATTTACTATGAAAGAACGTCAAGTGATACTTAATAACAAAAGAGTCAATTATACTTACTGGGATTATATCCAGGCTTTTAATAATGTGTTATTTTATAATAATGAGAGGTACAAACATACATGATTTTTATAAAAATTTGTGCCAAAATATTTTCTGGAAATATTCCAAACTAGTTTTTGAATTGGTGGTCATACCACGGTCCAACAATTGATATATTGCCAGCAACATTCAAGAAGTTATACAGTGAATGGATTCAAGTATCTCCTGATATGGATGCCTTGTACAAAGAAGATCACAACTGTTGGCCAGATAAAATGAAAGTTTTAGTGGAAGAAAGAGATTGGAATCAAACTAACACCACTTATAATGGTGATGCCATTTATGAATGGAACCCTGACGGATTGACTGATAGGCAGATCGGTATTTTGGTTCATAGAATGATGATGTACTCTACGATTTGTACAGCTACAAGTGATCAAAATACAGATAGGACTATCTGTAAAATGATTTAAGAGGCTGGTGGGATAATTTCTTGACAATGGCAAACAAGAAAGCTATTGTTGATGCTACTACACCTGAACTATGAATTGATGTTTTAGGTCATCCTCTATTAGCGAATAGGCAAGATGCTGTCTATACTTTAGTTCTTACCATTATAGAACATTTTAGTTGTATATTTACCAACATGTATGATAACAGGTTTAATCCTTCCTGCGTACAAACACCTATAAGTTTGCCATAAGTATAGGTATTATACATAATCTGAGTAGTATTACTTCTAAGAGTTTTTCTTCCTTTTTCCGCAAATAAATGAGGCAAACCATCTATAAACTTTGCCTTCCAATGGTCAGCATTACTTTCGGATAGATCCATAACCCGGCTAAGAAAGGTGTCCTTATACCACCTAAATTCACCTAAGTGTTTACACTTAAGGCCATTTAAAATAGTACGAATAGTTTCATACATGTTGGTAAATCTACCACTAAAATATTCTATAATGGTAAGAACTAAAGTATAGACAGCATCTTGCCTATTTGCTAATAGAGAATGACCTAAAACATCAATTCCTGGTTTAGGTGTAGTAGCATCTACAATAGCTTTCTTGTCTGCCATGTCAAGAAATTATCCCACCAGCCTCTTAATTGGCCAGTAAATCCAGCAATAATCATTTTACAGATAATCGTATCCGTATTCTTATCACTTGTAGCTTTACAAATCGTATAGTACATCATCATTCTACGAACCAAAATACTGATCTGCCTATTAGTCAATCCGTCAAGGTTCCATTAATAAATGGCATCACCATTATAACTGGTGTTAGTTTGATTCCAGTTTCTTTCTTCTACTAAAACATCCTGTGAAGTAGGTCTAGGATAGTAATGGGCATTCATCCTAGGTTGATCAGCATATCTGCTACCTATTTTCTTAAGCTTATTAAGCTCAAACCACATAACTTCCTTATGATCTTTGGAAGGATCTAAAATATCCTTAGAAAATTCAGATGTTAGCTCAATAGGTTTCAAATCTAAACTAGCTAACTTATCAGTCACTAGTTTTTCTAAGTCTTCTTTAGACTTAAGGTGAAAACCTTCTACTTCAACAGGTCTCTGCATAGATGATTCAATCACTATTTTGCTAGAAGAGGCAACAGAGTCAGGTATAACCTTTGTAGACTTTATAACCATCAAAGTCTGTTTAGGAGCACTAATCTTCTTGACTAAGTCAATTAATTATCCTATTTTGGAATCTAGGGAACTAATATGCTCACGTAAAACCTTAACATATAAAAACATATAATTATTTTGAGAAATTAGTTTATTAATTTCTCTGACACTAATTGATGCAACTTCATCATCAACAAATTTTTAGAAAGCAGTAAATGTTATACCTGTATTATTAGGCAATACAAAGGATACTTGTGGCGAGTAAACACCCTTTACTAGCTGTCCACTGCTATCCTTATAAGTTTGTTCAAACTTTAACATATAAAGTTACATATGTGGTTATAAACCAATGAACAAAGTACATAACTTCATTATGCAAAGAACAGATTTCATAAAATTCTTGGGAAACAATCGGCACTATAAGTGTCAAAAAACCAAGTTCTAAAATGTTTCCATTTATCACCAAAAAATTCAGATTGAATATGTTGACGTGCCAGAGAGCCTGGGCTAAACTCAATTTTGTACGAAATCTTTAAAAACTATTTGGGTTAAAATCCATTTCGGATTGAGAAGGAATATCCTTATCCGAGGAATTATCATCCTGAACAATATTATTTCTAGAATCAACTTTTATACGTTCTACACGTTTATCACCATCAGTTGTACAAATCATATGCAAAGAAGCAGCTCGGTTTAACCTAGTTGGACCATAAACTGGTTCTACTGGAGCAATATTAGATTGGGTTGAACGCAAACAAATCCTTCTGCTACCGGTATAGGAATGCCTATAAGGCGTCAAGGACTTATTATCTTCGAATTGAATATAAATTTGACCTTCAGGGGTCTGAGAAATATGAGAATAATCATAATTAGTAACCGTATTAGCATGTTGACTCGGAGATATTACAGAGTCTAAAATTCATGTGGAGGAAAAATTAATTTCATCCCATCTGATAGGTCTCCTAGTGGTAATCTTGAATTTAGCAAAATTAGTCTCAAATATTATAGACTGATTAGACGAATTTGTCAGTTCGCAACGAGGATTTAAAGTAGATAAAAATTTATAATAAATCCGATATGACAAATAAATAAGTTCAGATCCAGGTGCATAATTATAACCATGCTTTTTAACATTTAAAGTTAAAGAATCAAGAATATTGATATTAGAAAGAGACAATTGTAGATTGGGTTGTGTATTGAAATATACGGGACCATAAGCCACTGTAGATTCAATTGAACCCATCAGAGATAGTCTGAAATTCAAATTTATGGCATCTCTTAAAGCTGCCAAGAAAGTCTCGGGTAACCCTTTAAGAGTTAATGGTTTAAAAGCAATTTGAACCATACCAATATGAACAAATTTATATTTATGCTTATAAACATCAATAACATGGTTGTTTAGCAAACGAATAGTTTGTTCTGACGAATTCAAAGCAAGAGACTGCTCTGTCGTTTCTATTAGTTGTTTAGACGGTAGTTTATAAAACCATCCAAAATCATAGATTTGTTTAATTGGGACCTGAGGAATAGTCCACCTTTTTAACAAGTCAAGATTTTGAGGTACATCCACCTCTTCTAATTAAGTATTCTATATACTAGATTCTCCGTTGTCCATATCCTTTAATAGATCTATGTTGAATACTTACTATCTTAATTACATATTAACGCAATTCCTAGGCTCTGATACCAAGTTGACAGGATCTGAAACAACGGTGGTAGTCCGCACGACGTCAATAGACCAATCAAGATTGTACCCTTATTTATCATAAGAATCAAAATGAAGGGATTCTATTACACGAATCGTTAGCCTTATAATTATATAAATCTTTAGCTGTATGGTAAAACTTTTACCCGAGCAAGGGGCCTGTCAATCACTAAAAACTGCGGGATTTCAAATCATGTGTCTAGGACATCCCGAAGGATTCATTGGGATTTTAACACCCTTCAATAACTTTCAAACAAACGGGCTTCTCACCAGACGCTAGACGTAGCCACAAAGGCTAATCTGAAATCTACAGTATTTAGGATGACTGTAGCACTATCTCGGAACCAAGCTAAGTATTTACATAATATAAGTTAACTATTCATATATTAGAGTCTCTTGATTTTAATAAAGTCTAGTTCATTGTTTACATGAAACTAAAAAGTAGTGTATTCAACATAGATATGGATTTAGCCGGCTATAAGCCTGGCCATCGGAGAATATCAAGAAAAGAAGGAGAAAATAATAGTAACTGGTACTGGAGGGTTGTGCCCAAAGCTTGGACGATTTTGATTTCTCTATACAAATAAAAATTACAAACTTCACAAAACTGTCTTCTTTAGAGAGAAGGCAAAGCCACACAAAGCTAGAGAGAGAAAAAAAACTTGAGAACTCCAAAACTTCTGCTTACAACTGAGGCAAGGGCCTCTATTTTAAAAAAAAAATCTATCTACAACATTCTGCAATGCATCTACCAATGCACAGTGACAGGTATCATTGTCTTATGTCCCACAAATATGACGTGTGGGGTCCACCATTTTATTTTTTCGATTCAATCAACCAATATTTTTCCTTGAGCCTTATCAAGTCTCTTCATTTTTTGGAAAAATTCTTCAGCACTTTGAAGATCCATTTCTTCAACTTTCTCTTCTTTTGAGCACCGTTTAACATGCTTTCATTATCATTATTAACTGAATGACTAGTATCACTTTTCATAGAACAATCTGATTTTTCAGCAATCTGTTCTATGGTTTGATGTAAATTTCTTTTAACTTCTTCCATATATTTGGCGATCATTTCTTCCTTGTTGCCTTCTTGAAAATTAATTTTACTAGCAACATGTTTAATCGAAGTATTCTCAAGCATTACTTCCTTTGGCTTAGACTTATAAGTTTTTATGGCCAAAGGAATATTATCAATTAGTTCTTGTCCATATAACTGATTTGTTTTTGGGTCTTTTTTTATCAGTTTGTCCCAAAAATTATTGTAATAGAAACTGTATAAACAAGGGATATCTTCTTCGGTATAACCAACTTCTAGTACCCATTTGTGAATCCATGGGATAGAGAATTCCAAAAAGAAGTAAATATGATCGATTTTATCTGGCCAACATATGTGATCTTCTTTGCACAAGGCATCCATATCAGGAGACACTTGAATCCATTCACTGTATAACTTCTTGAATGTTGCTGGCAATATATCAATTGTCGGACCGTGGTATGACCACCAATTTAAAAACCAGTTTAGAATATTTCCAGAAAATATTTTGGCATAAATTTTTACAAACCATGTGTGTTTGTGCCTCTCATTATTATAGAATAACACATTATCAAAAGCTTGGATATAATCTCAGTAAGTATAATTGACTCTTTTGTCATTAAGTATCACTTGACGTTCTTTCATAGTAGATATTCTCCATTCTTCAGCGGATATAATTTGCTTGATGGTAATTTTTGAGAAGTTATTAACATCCTCTTCTGATAACCTTTAAAGTACTGAATTTCTGCACTTCCTAAATTTATAAATATATTTTCATAATAGGTTCGGGTTTTGTTTGACTTACCCAAGAAATATAAATTTTCAATCAAATACCTCTGGAGTATCTTTCAAGTTTCGTTTTTTCATTGCAAATCGTGGTTTTTTTATCAGAAATATTATTTCCTTTTTTATCAATTTTTCATAACTCTTGATATCATCAGTCTTCCGTTGCCACATTTGCATATGTATCACTATGCGTGGTCTTTTGAGAGGCTAAATATGCCTGCATATGCTCGTACAACGGGCTATCTTTTGGAATATCTTCCAAATTAACTGTTCTTGAGGATGATTCTCCTCTTTCCTAAGAAATCTTCTTATTTATACAAAGGTATCCCAATAGCAGTCCCAATTAAACAAATCTATGATTTTGGATGGTTTGATAAACTGTCGTCTAAACAACTAATAAAAGCAACAGAGCAGTCTCTTGCTTTGAATTCGTCAGATCAGACTATTCGTTTGTTAAGCAACCATGATATTGATGTATATAAGCATAAATATAAATTTGTTCTGGTTGATCAGCATATCTGCTACCTATTTTCCTAAGCTTATTAAGCTCAGATCACATAACTTCCTTATGATCTTTGGAAGGATCTAAGATATCCTAGGCCTTAAGTGTAAACACTTAGGTGAATTTAGGTGGTATAAGGACACCTTTTTTTAGCCGGGTTATAGATCTACCCGAAAGTAATGCCGACCATTGGAAGACAAAGTTTATAGATGGTTTGCCTCATTTATTTGCGAAAGAATAAGAAAAATTCTTAGAAGTAATACTACTTAGAGTATGTATAATACTTATACTTATGGTAAACTTATAGGTGTTCGTACATAGGAAGGATAAACCTGTGTAATGGGCTAAAATCAAATCAGCAAATTAACAGACAGAGACTAACTGAAAGAATCAGTTAGGAGATTTTTGTCATCAATTCGGCATGGGAGAAATATATTCTCCTCATAAGAAGAAAAGAGGTGATAAAGAGGATAAGACTTACCAAAGAAAAGATAAGAAATATAGCCAATTGAGCTTGCCATCTCGCAAATATCATTTTGGATGCATCATGTTTAAATTTTTTATTAAACATAAATTTTACAGCCTGTGCATCAATTCTTATCAAGAACTTCTGATTATACAAATCATCCTGAAATTTTAAAACACATTTGACAATCGCAAGCATTTCATGGGCCACAGTAGCATATTTTTTCTGGGCTTCAGTCCATTACCTGAATAGTATCTTATCATATACTCTTTTTTATCGTGAGAGTTAACCTGCTTTAAAATACCCCCAATATTAGAAGTATAGGTTTCTATAATCTTTTTCCATAAAGGATTTGCTAAGGCCAAACATGGAAGAGTAACAACTTTCTTCTTTACCTGTTTAACTATCTCAGTATGACTATCAGTCTAATGAGATTTATAATCCTTTTTTTATCTATCATATAAAGGAGCAAGATCTTGTGACAAATTCTTATAAAATGATGATATATAATTTAAACTACCAGGAAATCTTTGAAGCTGTGTTCTACCGATAATTACATCAGGAAATTTTGATGCAAAATCTATAGCTCGTTGAATAGGAATTATTTTTCCTTGGCACATATAATGGCCAAGAAAACAAATATTAGTTTGAAACAAACTCAATTTTGATTTTGATATAACTAAACCATTTTGAATGATAATTTACTTTAAAATGTCAAGATGCTTATAATGCAATTCAAGAGTTTTTGAATAAACAAGAGTGTCATCAATATAGACGATAATAAAATCCATATAAGGATTGAGAATATCATTCATAATCTTTTGAAATTCTGAAGGAGCATTTTTCAGACCAAAAGGCATCACATTCTATTCATATTGCCAAAAGGAACATTAAAAGCAGTTTTATAAGTATGCTCTTTAAACAATTGAATTTGCCAATATCAATGTTTTAAATCAAACTTTGAAAATATATTGGCATCATATAATCTTGAAAGCAAATCATTTTTATTAGGCATCGGATACCTGACCCATTTTAAAATCTTGTTTAGCGGTTTATAATTTATAACTAAAC
Organism: Nicotiana obtusifolia; assembly: GCA_002018475.1. NCBI lineage: Eukaryota > Viridiplantae > Streptophyta > Magnoliopsida > Solanales > Solanaceae > Nicotiana > Nicotiana obtusifolia. The sequence continues at coordinate 53,865 of MCJB01050143.1, forward strand.
TGGGAACTCCTCGTTCTTTCTCAACAACATTATTAACATAAAATGTAGTATATGACCAAGGAGATTTAGAAGGTTTTATCATGAAACTATCCGTACTACGTTAAATGGTGGTATAAGGACACCTTTATTAGCCGGGTTATGGATCTACCAAGTTGACGGGATCTGAATCAGCTGGCGGTAGTTCGCACGACGTCAATAGACCAATCAAGATTGTACCCTTATTTATCATAAGAATCAAAATGAAGGGTTCTATTACACGAACGTTAGCCTTATAATTATATAAATCTTTAGCTGTATGGTAAAACTTTTACCCGAGCAAGGGGCCTGTCAATCACTAAATACTGTGAGATTTCAAACCATGTGTCTAGGACATCCGGAAGGATTCATTGGGATTTTAATGCCTTCAATAACTTTCAAACAAACGGACTTCTCACCAGACGCTAGACGCAGCCACTAAGGCTAATCTGAAATCTACAGTAATTAGGATGACTGTACCACCATCTCAAAACCAAGCTAAGCATTTACATAATATAAGTTAACTATTCATATATTAGAGTCTCTTGATTTTAGTAAAGTCTAGTTCATCGTTTATATGAAACTAAGAAGTAGCGTTTCAACATAGATATGGATTTAGCCGGCTACTACTCCTACTGCTACTGCTACTCCTACTGCTCCTACTCCTACTGCTACTGCTACTCTTACTACTACTACTACTCCTACTACTCCTACTGCTACTACTGCTGCTACTGCTACTGCTGCTACTACTGCTACTACTGCTACTACTGCTACTGCTACTGCTACTACTGCTGCTACTACTGCTACTACTGCTACTGCTACTACTGCTGCTACTACTGCTACTACTGCTACTGCTACTACTACTACTACTGCTGCTGCTACTACTACTACTGCTGCTACTACTGCTGCTACTACTACTGCTGCTACTACTGCTACTGCTACTACTATTGCTACTACTGCTAATACTACTACTATTACTACTACTACTACTACTACTACTACTACTACTACTACTACTACTATTACTACTACTGCTGCTACTACTACTGCTGCTCCTACTCCTACTGCTACTGCTACTCTTACTACTACTACTACTCCTACTACTCCTACTGCTACTACTGCTGCTACTGCTACTGCTGCTACTACTGCTACTACTGCTACTACTGCTACTGCTACTGCTACTACTGCTGCTACTACTGCTACTACTGCTACTGCTACTACTGCTGCTACTACTGCTACTACTGCTACTGCTACTACTACTACTACTGCTGCTGCTACTACTACTACTGCTGCTACTACTGCTGCTACTACTACTGCTGCTACTACTGCTACTGCTACTACTATTGCTACTACTGCTAATACTACTACTACTGCTGCTACTACTGCTACTGCTACTGCTACTACTACTACTACTGCTGCTACTACTACTGCTGCTACTACTACTGCTGCTACTACTGCTGCTGCTACTGCTACTACTACTACTACTGCTGCTACTACTACTGCTGCTACTACTGCTAATACTACTACTACTACTACTACTGCTACTACTACTACTACTACTGCTGCTACTACTGCTGCTGCTACTGCTGCTGCTACTACTACTGCTGCTGCTACTACAATTTCAATTTCATATTATTTGAGTTAAATGTTTAATTAAACTTCAAATTACAAAAAATAGTGAAAAAGATATAAGACGAGTGGGCCATAGGGTTCAATGGAAGTAAAAAATGAAATTGATCCATTCCTTGGGCATGAAACACGTGAAGTGGCCAGTTTCACTAATATGGTATGAGTTGCAAAAATTGAGCATAAGTGAACTCTAATTTTGATCAAAATTAATTCAAATCTTTTCTAAATAATTAAATATTTCCTAAAAGCGTAGACAACTGTTAGGCGCGGTTTAACTTTTTCATTCACGGACTCACTTGCGTAGCGTGATGTTTAACGTTCAATACATTAATTTAATAATCTCATATCATATCCGTAAGTTTTAATTAATTATTAACTTTAGTTAATTCCTTTCTATAATCACGGATTCACTTGTGTAGAGCAATAGTTGACATTTAATAAGTTTCAAAATTAACTTTCTCAAATGTAGTAATTTTGCCAAAAGTAATAGTATACTAATAATCCTTTGTCATGACTGCAGATTCTCTTGCGTAGCACTGTTATAACAAAAATTAATATATTTCATCTGGATCACGCATCCGCTTGCGTAGTGTAGTTACGACATCTTATTATTCAGAACATCCTTTAATAATCTTAATAATCAAGCAATAAAAGCGGATATAGGCGAAACATGAAAAAAATCAAATAAAAACACAGTTGCTCCAAAATTAATTCAGGCCAAATTTAGTCAATAAAAGTGACCGTGCTAGAACCACGAGATTTGGGGAATGCCTTACACCTTTCCCCGGTCAACAAAATATCTTATCCGGACTTTATTTTTGCAGACCAATAGTAAAAGAGTCAAATCTTCCTTTGAATAGGATTCAAATAAAAGGTGACTTGGAACATCCAAAAATTAAATTCCAAGTGACGACTCTGAACAATAAAATAATCCCTATTTCAAATTGTCACTTTAATTGAAAATACTCTTTAATCCAGAATAATCCATAACATATATCTTTTGAGGGTAAAAAGGGGTGTGACACCTCTCTTGTTAGGTTTGGAGATACCATGAATGATCTCCTGAACTAGCATCACATTTTCTGTGATTAGTCTCCCAGAGACAAAACTACTTTGATTATCAGAGATTAGCTTAGAAAGAAGAGAGTTCAATCTTCTGGATAAAAGTTTTGAAATGATCTTACTAGTGTAATTGCTTAGACTAATAGGTCTAATCTCTTCAAATCTAGAAGGAGAATCCACCTTGGGAATAAGAGCAATGCAGGTGTGAGAGTAAAACTAATAAGGTTCTTCTATAACGACACGACCAGTCGTTTTGAGCATTTGCATTCAGTTAATTTATTTGAAGTCTTGAGCAGCATTGTATGATGCATTATGACTTGTGTGAATCGTCAGTTTTGATTTTTAGGTTATTCGTCATTGATTTGAAAGAATGAATTTCATGATTGAAGCTTTAAGTTGAAAAAGTTGACCAAGTTTGACTTTTTTTTAATGTTTGACCTTGGTTCGGAGTTTTGATGGTTTCGTTAGGTCCGAATGATGATTTTATACCTGGGCGTACCCGGATTTGCATTTGAAAATTTCTAGAAGGTTTCGGCACTAATTGGCGAAAGTAGGAAATTTGAAGGTTTAGAAAGTTCTTAAGTTTGAACGGGAGTTGAATTTGATGATATCGGGTTCAGATTGTATTCCGAGAATTTGAATAGCTTCGTTATGTCATTTAGGAATTGTGTGCAAAATTTAAGCTCATTTCGGGTTGATTTGATATGTTTCGGCACGAGTTTTGAAAGTTGAAAGATTCAAAATTCATTGAGTTTGATTCGAGATGCGATTCGTCGTTTCAATGTAGTTATGTGTGATTTTAGGCCTTGAGTAAGACTGTGTTATGATATGAGACTTGTTGGTATATTCAAATGGGGTCCCGAGAGGCTCGGGAGAGTTTTGGACATGATTTAGATCATTTTAGAAATTTTGGTTAAGGCTGGTTTGTGGTAGGATTTGGTGTGATTGCACCTGCGACTGGTTTTGCCCAGGTGCGGTGATTGTAGAAGTAGAAGTATGGTCGCACTTGCAACGAAGTCTGAGTTGGGCTACCTCCACAGAAGCGGAATTTTTAGCGCACCTGCGTGCGTGCAGAAGCGAGATCATGAGCGTAGTAGCGGACATTTTCGTAGATGCGCATTCAAGTGTCGCATCTGCAATGTCGCAGGAGCGGATGTTTTTCCGCAGGTGCGAGGGCCATTTCTCTGGTGCTTCTCCACAGAAGCGGAATTTTGGTCGCAAAAGCGACGCCGCAGAAGCGGCTGTTGTTTCGCAAATGCGAAATTGCCTGGGCAAAAGCTATATATCAAGGGCTTGGCTATTTTATTCACATTTTGAATTGGGGAGCTCGGATTTGAGCAATTTTGGAGGCGAATTTCATCAGAAGAATTGGGTAAGTGTTCTATACTCGGTTTTGATTATATTTCGTGAATCTATCTTTATATTTGGCATTTGATTGAGGATTTCAAGAGAGAAATTAGAGGTTTTTGTCTAAAATTTCATAGAGAGAATTTTTGAGTTTTGAACATCGATTCAAAATTGGATTTTAGTGAAACTAGTTTGATTGGACTCGTAATTGAATGGGTTGTCGGATTTTGTGAGTTTTATCGGGTTCCGAGGCGCGATCCCAAGTTTGACTTTTTGGTTGTCTTTGGGTTTTTGACTAAAGATTCGACATTTATCATTTGAAATTGTTTCTTTGGGCATTATTTAATGTATTTGAGTTGCTTTTGGCTAGTTTCGAGCCGTTCGGAGGTCGGTATGCGCGGGATGGCATTTTTGGAGTATTGTTTGGCTTGCTCGGTATTGGATTTGGCTTGTCTGAGGTAATTAACACTTTTAAACTTGGCGCTCAGTGTATGAACCCCTGAATATACGTGATATGTGTTTGGTGTTGAGGTGACGTACATGCTAGGTGACAGGCGTGTGGGCATGCGCCATGTGAATTATGACTCGATTGATTCTATAGTACTGCATAGTTAACTAATCTTATTTTTATCCATTCAATCTCTGCATGCTAGAGTAATTGAGCTATGATCCATGTTAGAAATCATGTTTAGGCTATATGCTTATTCTGTCGGGACCTACTGAGGTCATATCTGCTGTGAGTTATTTGCTTAAATTGCAGTTACATACTCAGTCATACTCATTCATTTGCATATCATATCTTAGTCTCTATTGCTATTTATTGATGCATCATATCATCATTTTGGGATGATTTTCATGAAATTGTGAGCCCGAGAGATTGGAGAGATTGATGACTGAGTTGGGGCCTAAGGGCCGGATTGTGAGAGGTATTGATGGGATCGGGCTACATGCCGCATCATGATTTATTATTCTTGGCTGGATCTGCCTTGTATTATTGATTTATGATGGGATCGGGCTGCACGCTGCCGCAGACTTTATTGACTCATGCCATGATTGACGTATTATAACGCTTGGGTTGCATCTACCCTTCCGAAGTTTGCACAACCACAATGAGCGCAATTGTTATTGATTCATTTGGGCTGGATCTGCCCTGTACAGTGCTAAGTGATTGAGAGTGTTGAGGGCTGGATCTGCCCTGTTCAGTGCTGAGTGACTGAGTGTGTTGAGTTATTGAGCGTGATGAGTGAAAAGTGTGAGATAGTGAGATTGAAAAAGTGAGATTGAGATAGTGAGAGTGTTGAGGGCTGGTTCTGCCCTGTTCAGGCGGGGCAACTTGTTTTAAGACGAATTCCCCCATCATCAAGAAGCAAAAAGAAAGTTTGCTCCTAATTGGAAAGGCCCGTATATCATTAGGAAGATATTGCCAAGAGAAGCGCTGTACTTGGGTAACATTGAAGAAAATGATCCCGAAACAACAGCGAATGCTGATGAAGTCAAAAGGTATTATGTGTAATCTTCCCGACTGATATGACGAAGGCTTTCATTCTCGCTACCCCAAACACTCTAATCCTTTGCTAACCCTTTGAGCCGGTTATTCTTCTTTGATTACCCTCTTTGGAACTCGAAAGCATCACTGGAAAGTGTGGTTGAAAAAAAAAACCAATAACAAAAAGAAAAAAAAGAAAAAGTAAAGAAAAAAAAAAGAGAAAAAGAAAAAGAAAAAGAAAAGAAAAAAAAAGAGAAAAAGAAAAAGAAAAAGAAAACAAAACAAAAATCCAAAACCAACGTAGCCTGAACTACGTCTGACTTGATTCCGAAAGGATACGTAGGCAGCCTCTCCCTGAGGTTCAGTCACACCAAAATAAAAATCCAATTTCCCCCAAAAGTAAAACTGGGGCAGATGTTATAATGGTTCGGCGGTGTTCGCCTGAAATGTTCCAAAGTTGTAATCCAACCAAAATTCTCTTTACCCAAAACCTGTTCAAGTCCTTCTGATCAATCGGTGAAAGGTTTCCAAAATCAAAAATGCATTCAAAATGAGGGAAATAAAATGAGAGAGTCTTATTGGTGAAAACCCACACGGGCACCGTAAGGCGACGTGAGCAGAGAAACTAAAAAATGAGAGAGTCTTGTAAGTGAAAACTCGCAAAGAGCACTATAAGGCGACGGTGAGAAAAGAAATGAGAGAGGTCAATTGGCAAAAACCCGCAAAGGGCGCCATTGATCGAAAAGTAAGAATCCTCGCCCCTATGGGTACTGAAAGAGTCCTGGCAAGGTTTCTCGATTTTTATGGTCGTGATGGTTCATGGAGAATTGGATAGTGGCGCGGATCGGGCATCCAATCCAAAGAGCATGTCATGTCTACGTGAAGTCTGCATGCACCTCAGATAAGTCCTTCTCATTTCTCTCGAAAGGGACACTTTCCCAAATTCATTCTCTCACTTTTTTGTTTACTTTTCTTTGAATCCTTTTCGGTCTACTTTTGATTCGGAAACTAATACAAAGAAAAGGTGTCAAGACTGATTTTATAGGGTTCCGCTTGATATAAGCCAGATCCAAGAGAAGTGCCAGCCTCAGCGAGTGCATCAAGTCGGATCCGACTGGCCATGATGGCTAATGCTCTGAAACCTTGAATTGATGAAAATGAAAAGAAAGCCAAAAACAAAAGCCCCAGAGGCAAGGAAAGTCAAAAAGCAGAGTTCCATATGGGCAAATGGCCACAAAATTTTACAAATTGAGTCCTTTGGTTCAAGAAAGGAATCGACTTCCAAAATCAAGCAAAAGCGGAAGTTCTCGCTGAAAGTTAGGCCAGGATCAAGCTATCAGAATCATCAAGGCCACAAAACCAATCACCTTTTTTCAAACTAACATTTGTTCTTTTTTTAAAAACAGGAAATTGGTGCAATCCAAATCCACCTCGCAAGAAGCAGGTGTAACCAGAAGGAAAACTGCGCGAAGACTAAAAGCAGCTTCGCAGCAACAATCATAGGGAAGTCCTCTCCAAACTCTGTTTTTACATTAATTTGAATCTCTTTGGCATAACCCAAAGATTTTATTTTTCTTTCATCCTCGGCATAACCCGTGGATTTCCCTGGCATAACCTAGGGACCTTTTATCTTTCCTTAATCCTCGGCATAACCCGTGGATTTCCCTGACATAACCTAGGGACCTTTTATCTTTCTTTCATCCTCGGCATAACCTAGGGACCTTTTATTTTTCCTTTATCCCCGGCATAACCCGTGGATCTCTTTGGCATAACCCAAAGATTTTATTTTTCTTTCATCCTCGGCATAACCCGTGGATTTCCCTGGCATAACCTAGGGACCTTTTATCTCTCCTTAATCCTCGGCATAACCCGTGGATTTCCCTGGCATAACCTAGGGACCTTTTATCTCTCCTTAATCCCCGGCATAACCCGTGGATCTCCCTGGCATAACCTAGGGACCTTTTGTTTTTCTTTTATCCCCGGCATAACCCGTGGATCTCCCTGGCATAACCTAGGGACATTTTATTTTTTCTTTATCCCCGGCATAACCCGTGGATCTCTTTGGCATAACCCAAAGACCTTTTGTTTTTCTTTTATCCCCGGCATAACCCGTGGACCTCCCTGGCATAACCTAGGGACCTTTTATCTTTCCTTTATCCCCAGCATAACCCGTGGATTCCCCGGCATAACCCGTGGATCCCCGGCATAACCCGTGGATCTCTTTGGCATAACCCAAAGACTTTTATTTTCTTTGTCCCCGGCATAACCCGCGGATTTCTTTGGCACAACCCAAAGACTTTTATTTTTCTTTGTCCCCGGCATAACCCGTGGACCTCTTTGGCATAACCCAAAGATCTTTATTTTCTTTTCATCCCCGACATAACCCGTTGATCTCTTTGGCATAACCCAAAGACTTTTGTTTTTCTTTGTCCCCGGCATAACCCGTGGACCTCTTTGGCATAACCCAAAGATCTTTATTTTCTTTTCATCCCCGGCATAACCCGTGGATCTCTTTGGCATAATCCAAAGACTTTTATTTTCTTTGTCCCCGGCATAACCCGCGGATCTCTTTGGCACAACCCAAAGACTTTTGTTTTTCTTTGTCCCCGGCATAACCCGTGGACCTCTTTGGCATAACCCAAAGATCTTTATTTTCTTTTCTCCCCGGCATAACCCGTGGACTCCCTGGCATAACCCAAGGATCTGTTACTTTTTCCTGGCATAACCTAGGAATTCTTTTTCTTTTCCCAGTAGAATAGGTCGATAATACCCTCGGCATAACCCGAGAACTTTACTTTCTTTAGTATAACTCATTCGGTTCCCAGCATAACCTGGCAACCCTTCTTTCGCTTGTTAGATCTTCAGGTGCAAATAACTCACAAAAGTTGTCCCAATAGAAACTGGGGCAGGATAATTTTGTTTGTTTGATTTGGTGTCTGAACAGGATTCTCCCTGAGGCACAGAGCCAAGATGGTTCAGAGAATGATTCTCCATTTAAAGAAAGAAAGGAACGAAAGGCATTCAAATGCTGCAGTGAACAAGGACGCGACGCATTTAAACTTGACGGAAGTCACAAGCCTCGCATGTCTCACCTTGACTCAGAAATTGAAGAAAGAACCAACACCTACAGTTGATGAGCATCAAGATTCAGATCGGAGTCTGCTTCAAAAACCAGCTAAGACTCAAGATCAAGTTTCCAGAGCTTTATAGATAGGAATCTTGTAAATCATAGTTGATAGGTGTTAGCTAGGCTAGCTTTTTGTTTTTCATTTTTGTTGTAATAAGGAGCGCAGCAAACGGTCACAGCGGCAGCAACGCAATCACAGCTTCCTGGTAGTCCCAGCTACCAAAAAAAAAAAAAAAAAAAAAAAACTTCCTGAACTACACTGACCTGATTCCTTTATAGCCAAGGATATGTAGGCAACCTTTGAAGCAAGGTTCGGTAAGACTCTTTTCAAAGTGCTTCTCATGGAGTCTGGGATAGGCAAAAATCCAGCGGAACTGCTCATTTTATCTTTGCACGAAAACCCTCCGTGTCTTCGAGCAAAGAGGGGCAGCTGTGAGCACGTGATTTTTTCCCTGCCCGAAATGCTTCTATATGAAAATCAATAAATAGTTTTAATTAGGTATCGGCCATTTTTTCAATTAATTAATTATTGAAAACGCTCGGAAAAATATTATGCATTGCATTTAGGACTTATTTTTACATTTTTAGGATTGAATTAGTAATTAAGTGTTTTACAAAATTAAAAATCACAAAAAATGATTCATTTTATACTTTCTTTAATTTTTAATCTTTAATTAGTAGATTCAAGGATTATTATAATTTTTGCAAATAATTACTTTGGTTTAATTTTACATTTTTAGGGATTAAGATTCTAATTATTAGTATTAACGAAATAGAAAATCGGATTTGGGCCAGTCTTAATTTAAACTAGGCCCAAATACACTAAAATTCGGCCAGGCCCAAAAACATCCCCACTCTAACATATAAAACCTAACTTAACTAAACCCTAAACCTAAAACTACCCCTCACCCTTCCGTCGCTGCCCCTTCCACGACGACCACGCCACCACCCTCAACTCGCCAAATCAGGCGAGTCACTCAACGAGTTACAGTGGTCCCCTCCCCTTCCCCCACGTACTACGGACCTAACAAACTCTGACAAAGATGGGTACACTCGAGCGCTTTTACAATTTGGGGACCATTTTCGGTTCAAATGGGGGCCGTAGATCAATTCTCAATTGATCCTCGCCTTCCATTTGTCCCCGATTCGATTTTGAAAAAGCGATTTTCGGACAGAGGTAAGGGTTTTGGATTTTTCTGATTTTTGTTTCATTTTGCGGGGTTTTTTGGGGACCAAGGGTGCTTGGGGGGCTTCCTATAAATAAGCTCGATTTCTTCATTGTTCAGGTCGGTTTTTTGAGAGAGAGCCTTAAGAACAGAGAGTCTGAAATTTTTAAAGAAAGAAAGTTAAAACAGAGAGAGTTTTGAGGTCGGAAATTTTTTGGGACTGAAAATTTGTCTGAAGTCGAAAATTTTTCAGAGTAAGAAAAGAAAACGGAAAAACAGTAAGGGGAAGAAAAAAGAGAAAAACAGTGAACTAAAAAAAAAAACAGAAAAAGAAAACAGAGTCTGAAGCTAAAGGAGAGATTCTAAGTCTGGGAAGTCGTTTCGGCTTCGATATCAAAGGGTTAATCGAGCTTTGTTGTGATAGTTGCTGCTGCCGTGCTTGTGTGCTCTTGTGTCGACGAAGTCGTGTAATCATTCAGTTAGCATAGGTATGCTTCAGAACTTTGTAATTTCCGTTAAGTATGGGTGAATACACTGTTTAATACTTCTTGTCTAATCCCGTATCTTCGAGGTTTTGTTCACTTTCGTTAACTTTGCTTTCATTGTTGAGTAATTATTTTCTTCGCTTCGAATAGTGATCGTCAGTACATGTATGCATCTATTTGGACGGACTGTTTTTTACAGTTTGTTCATGTTGCTGATTGCTTATTGCTGATTACCTCTTGTGACTGTTGTTGCTATATGTATTGATTCTTTATGTATGTCGATCGTTGATAAAACCGAATTTAATATTGGGTGGTGAATAACGAAGCAACAAGTTTCAATACTCTATTTACAGTCATTTACATCTGCTGGCCATAATGAATTCTAAACTATTAAAATTCCACACGCTTGGCTCTATGAATCTTATTGCTCGCCGTATAATATGATATGAATTTACATTGTTTCTATTTATAGCTTTATGTTCTATGGTCAATTAAGTTTCCTGGTTGCATTAATCTGGTCGATACTTGCTGGAAATTGCTAACAAAACAACCTAGGAGTTGCTGGCTGTCGCTTGTGCCCTTGATGTACTGATATGGGAAGGGATTAATAGAGTTTGAGCAAGATTAGTTAGAGGCTTTTTTTTTTCCCCAAATTACTGGACTGTCAAGTTATTGGGTTATGTTCAAAGAATTTTCCGTGCTATCATCTTAGTTTCTCAAACTAAAAAACTGAAATTGTCTTTGTTAGTGGCTGAAAGCTTTCTGAACTCCCATGGCCTTGTTTCACCTTCACTTGGTTTTCGTTTAACTTTGCGTTGCTCAGTTAGGTTGGTCCATATTCTCTGATGTTTATAACTTTGGAATAATCACTCTACTAGCTCATGCTTAAGGCTGTTTGCCTCACTAAACGATGTATCTGAAAATCTGCAGTTGTCAGTAGAAATATGGTTTGAATCATGACTTCATAATGTATATTGAACATATTTAGATTATTGTTTTTAGTATAACCTCTGTTCATTACTCGCGCCCTTCCAGTCCATCATGTGCCATAAGCTCGACTCGACTTTTAAAAAATGACTGAAATGTCGAGTAGCATAGGCAGTTTGGCAGATTGGTTCAATCCCACTTGGATTATATATTGTTATTTTAACGCTCTGCTCTATGTTATGTTCTACTACATTAGCTTATTCCATTTCTGTAAATATTCGGCTACTAAGCTATGAGGCTTGATTTCAAAATGAATTGAAAGGATCAGCAGCAAGGGAATCGTGCAGGCCGTGTCATATGAAAAAAAAGAGAAACAAAAATCTGTTTTTTTTGGGCTCAAAATTCTTCAAATGTCTAATGGGCCAGAGATGTCTAATTGGATTCCATAGCTTTTCAGTTTCGCAATAATCTCAAAATCCTAAGAAATACATAAACTTTTGTAGTTCATTTTAGGTACGATTAATTACGTTGCCACTATGGGTACGGCTCCCGTGACATAGTGACGATGCCAACCTTCGGGGGTGCCTTTTAGGTGGCCCGATTTAAATAATCTTGAATAATTAAATTAATTTGAGGTGTGCCATATTAAATAAATATACGAACATATGGCCCTCATTAATTAAACATTTAGAAAGTTGAGGTGTGCCATTTAGCAAATTCCATGGCCCTCCACAAATTAAAAACACGTAGTTGCTTTAGGCGCGCTACTTTTTGATCTTCCAAATTCGGGTGCGCATTTATGTGACCCAAATCCAAAATTCCGGTGTTTAATTAAAAGGTGTTACAAATTACGGGTGCATTTATGTGATGTGATTTGTGACATATTTTGATTAACATCGCAATTCTTCAAATAATTTAAAAGCGGAAAAGTGAAATAAAATAAAATGCACTATAGGTTAATAATAGGTAATAAAATCATGTAATACGCCGATTATAACAATTAAGCGACCGTGCTAGAACCACGGAATCCGAGGGTGCCTAACACCTTCCCTCGGGTTAACAGAATTCCTTACTTAGAATTTCTGGTTCGCAGACTTCAAAAAGAGAGTCGAAATTTTCCTCGATCTGGGATAAAATAAATCGGTGACTTGGAACACCAATTAAAATATTCCAAGTGGCGACTCTAAAATTAAAATAAATAATCCCAGTTCGAATAATGTCACTTTAATTGGAAAAACTCTTTTAATACATTTCCTTCCCGGGAATGTACCAATAAAAGGGGTGTGACATGTGTTAAAATAAATATACTCTGTTAGCTTGGGTAGATCCCTAACTCTGTTCCAAATCTCTTCAGGCGACAAGACATGTGGTGGCTCCTCATAGTCAGTTTTGTTCTTCATAAATGCACTAGTATTTGTCCTAAACTCATGAACCCTTGGCAAAAAGCGGTGATGACAGTCATACCATGTGTTCTTGCCTCCATGTTTCAAAGTGAATGCCTTTGAGTCTTCCAAACAAGTCAGGCAAGCTAATTTTTCGGTAGTTGACTACCCAGACATTATTCGATAAGTAGGAAAATTATTTATAGTTCACATCAAAGCAGCAAAGAGTCTGAAGTTTTGCTTAGTTGATACATCATATGTTTCTACACCTTCATACCACAATAACTTCAACTCATCAATTAGGGGCTGTATGTATACATCAATTAATTTTTTTGGATTGCGTGGACCTGGAACAATACAAGTTAGAAATAAATATTGACTTGTCATACACAATTCAGGCAACAGAATATACGGCGCAACAAATACTGACCAACATAAATATGGTGCAGCAGACACTACAAACGGAGTGAATCCATCAGCACATAATCCCAACCTAATATTTCTCGGTTCACCGGCAAAATCTGGGACCATTCTATCAAAATGCTTCCATGCTTCTCCATCCGACGGATGACATAGCACACCATCTGGCGTTCTATGTTCGTAATGCCATCTCATATGAGATGCGGAACTCATTGATGCATAAAACCTCTTTAACCTTGGTATAAGGGGTAAGTAGTGCATCGGCTTCACCGAACCTTCTTCTGTTAGCATTTATGACTTCTTTGTAACATGGTTGGTTACAAAATTTGTAATTTTCTAAAGCTGCATCATCCTTATAAAATAACATGCAACTTTTCTCACAACAATCAATCCTCTTCGATAAAAGACCCAACTTGGAAACCAATTTCTTTACCATGTAAAAATCTTTAGGCAAGTCAATCTGGGTTGGATTAAGTTCATTCATAAGATCAATGATAGAATCCATGCTCGCTTGAGAAAAAGAATTATCTGATTTAATACTTCATAATCTAACTGCAACAGAAAACTTGGAATGTGATGCATTTTCATAAAGCGGACAACTAGCTTCCTCTAACTGTTTGAAGAAGCTCTTAGCCTCATCATTTGGTTCGGATTGAGCCCCAGGGAACATCTCAAAAGCATCCCTCATTATTTCATTAAATCTAGAATGTTTAACATTAATATTCTCCGCTACAGGACTATCTTCTTACCCAACAAATGAGTTCTAAAAATGAACATCATCTACACTAGCATGACTCTTCCCATGCACAGTCCACACATAATAATTTTCCATAACCCCCTTCTTATGCAAATGAACAGTAACAATATCGGGCCCCAATAACTTTAGAGACTTGCATTTCACACATGGGCACCTAATCGTCCCTTCGATAAGGAAATCATCAAGTGTCCTTGCCTAGCAATAAAGCTAGCAACCCCTTCTGTAAATTCATCTCGCAACCCCGTACGATTCAAATGATTCCTACCATATATCAATCTACATGCCAAATTCCATCCACACAAAATGTTAAATATTATTTTATTTAAAGTTTCTTATTTTGAAAGGTTGAATAGCATTATACAATAAGTTAATTTTTAAAAATTCAATTTTAAAGAATTTAATTTCAAAGGATTCTATTTGTATAGGTATAAAAGTAGAAATATTAGCTTAGTATTACCTATCGTCTTATCATATTCTCAAAAATCTATTTTATTTATAGTGATTGCGATTCATTAGATCGTGCTTCATCAAATTTCACAAACTATATATTCTTTTTTATTACTATCATTTATGAATATCTTTTTACTAAGAGGTAGAGAGGTAAAATATCAAAGCAATATCAATGGCCTCCCAATTCAAAATGCAAGAAATCATGTTTGTTTCCCCAACAATACTACTGAAATTTCAAAGCAATTTTCATTCTCAAGTGGAACTCCATATGACAAATTTGATCAAAAGATTATGAAT